>APFE031062251.1:0-21700 GCA_000404065.3 Pinus taeda | reverse complement strand
TTTATTCTTACCAATATTCTGTATGACACATGATTCACCTAGAGTGTTTCTAGCGCATCTATTTATAAGTTCCTGTAACCCCTTCATAGCCTCTCTATCACACAACATCTTCACGCAAGTCTCTAGAAAGGTCATAAGCATAGAAGGGTCCATCTCCTAATCAGGCTTATCCTAACTCCCTGAGCTAGAGGTGTCAAAAAATATCCTCTTTTCTTCCATGAACATTTCGCATGCGTGCTCCAAATAAAACTCAGCCTCCTTCGCAGTAGCTTTGTGAACCCATGCACTATCTTGGGATATTTCCCCTTATCATCACCCATTGCAATTCCACTTCAGAGCACTATATTGACATTTAGATCCTCCTCGCAAGGCTCTGACCTCATCATTTGTAGATTATGAGTCGGCTGCGATGGTCGTACCCCTTTGTCGCATATCCCTGCTACCAGTGTAGCACAGTCCTCTATCTCATGGTCAAACTTAGTACAATATTTGCACAACAGATGCATTGGGTTAGTGCAATCATGGGCATAGTGTCCTGGTCCTCTGCAATTGTAATAGATCAGATGTCCCCAACCTCTGCCAGGTCCTCCTCCGCCTCAACCTTGTCCTCACCCTGGAAAGCCTATTCACGCCACTATAACGCTCTAGTAAGGGGGGCGCATTTCTACTTGAACTCTATAGGTAGGTGTTCATTCCATCATTAATTCATAACTTCGGTAGTTGCACTCATCATGCCCTACCAACCTACAGAAGTTGCAGAAATTTTTTTGCAGTGTTTGTACAAACTTCTACAGCCAATGACAATTATCAGTTATATGTTTCCCTGCTACCTGACATATAACACACCACAACTTAGGCCCTGTGCTCGGTCTTTCTTGGGCTTCTGGCCTCAAAGCGATCAGTCCTCCCCATACAATATAGTTCATAAAGTCTGAGCAGTGGTCTTTGTCATGCCCCTCACCTTTACATTTCAATCACCATATCTCTTTGTGTGCCTCTGGTCAAACTATTCTATCCTGCTTCAAACTTTGGATTTCGAGGCAAAGATTTTGCAATTGTGCATGGATCTGTTGAACCCCCAAATTCGGATCTTACATCGGTGTTTCATTCAGTCTTATTGCAATCTCCAAGGTCTCTGCCTGAGTCATAATATTTTTTTATGACAGTGCAACCCTTAGGTGAGATAGGGGTGAAGCCACAAGCCATTTGTGGTGTTGTCCATCCATTAAGTTCATATTAGCTTCGTGAATTTTACACTTCAATCTTTGACCCAATTCCCAAGGTGTCTCACCTAGTTTCATTGTGATTTCCTTGAACCCCAAAATCGAATGCACCTTGGATTTAGGCCTATTGAACTCTTTATTCAATGTGGTCTAGATTTCTGCCAATCCAGCATTTGGGTTTTCATTATAGTACTTGATGTACCAAGTTAGCGTACGATCCTGCAAAGCACTAACCAATGTTGCCTTATTCATGTGATTGTTTGTGACGCCTTAAGCTTCCCATATAGCTTTTATGATAAACTAGAATAGGTCTAGTTCCTTATTTCCCAAGCCCTTAAACAAAGGCAGCTTCACTGAATTCGCCATGTTGAACTGCAATGGAGGTGGTGGTGGTGTGGGAAAAGTCATAGGTGACAGTGGTGAAGTTGGAGGTGGTGTAGGTGGAGGTGGTAGTCGTAGGAATCCCTGTTTTATTAACTGAACTACAATTCATGGAGAAGCTTGCGATACTCCCTATTCATCACCCAATGGAGGTGAAATCAATGGGCTATATTTAGGATCCTTTCTTCCTTCGTTCTTGTAAGTCTTTCCACTTTGCGTAGCTTCGTACATCAAGGTAGTTGCATAACCCATTTTTCACACAATAACATCTTAATCCAAGTATTTAAAGACTTCAAATACTTACCTTGTGCACCTTTGAAAAATCGTTTCTTCACCTCAGTGGAACTAAATGAGGTATCAACCATGAATTCAGTCACAAATCCTCCTATGATACAATCAACCCAATGATCGACATCGCGGGTGATCTTATCCTCAAAAGCTTCCATTTTTTGTACCAACTCCAGGGTACAAACAATAGGACCGTCAAGCCTCCACCTTCCTTGGCTATCTGGTAGCTTCACGATCCACTCGTATAGCTCAACTGGGAAGGAACAGAAAAAGTTATCGTGGATTTCTGTATATAGTTACCTGTCCAATCATTGCTCCTTTGTGAGCCACAAGTTTCTGTTCTCCTGTGCGCCGAATTCATGGTTTTCTTCAAGTACTCATATATTTGGATGATTTTTTATATTTCATACTAGTCTAGAGAATTCATGTTCATTGCGGTTGGGTATGTACAAGGATTAATTGCATGCTTGGATCATTCTTGCTATCATTGATCATTGGGATTTGAGACAAGTCACTTTGAATACACTTTGCTTTCCTAGTAGCCAATTTAAACATAGTTATTTTTAATATCTTACAAGCAAAGTGAGCCAAAAATAATCAAGGTAACCAATATTATAAATGCAAAGGTCAAATTACAATGTTCTTGACATACAAGAACTTGAACTTATTAGCAGGGATGGAAGTTAAAACAATCTTACTAAATGTGGAGGAAGCATTTTTTGTTATGAAACTTATGGATGAAATGGTTTTCTTAATTCAAACTATTTAGACAAATTACAATGATGCTACACACTCTAGCAATAGGAATAATCTAAAACACCTTTGGTCATGGATTTAATGCAAAATTTGGAGCAAGAGTGAAACTCAGATGTTAATGTACTATAATACTATAATAAATTGTGTGTTTTAAGTTGGAGTGCACCACTTAACCAAATATTAATGACAATAGAGAGTATTAATCAAGAGATTTAAATATCATGATGATGTTATTCACATTTGAATCATCTAATAATGATAGAGGGCGTGGGATGAGGGGATAGAGGAGAGACATGATATTAACACATGTCAACTAGTTAGTCAAGGGGCTAGTATGGCATAAAGTAATGTGTTATGGAACATTAAGTAAGTTCCAACTAACTGGGTGTTTCATGGTGTTGTCATTGATGCCAACATACACTATTGAATGCTCTTAATATTTTTCTAATTGGTCATCAATTGGAAGCTTCAAAGGAAGAAGCTCCTCGAAAAAACCTGAAGCCCCACACTTCTTGAAATATTTAAGGATAAAGATAAATTATATTGGGCTCAATATCATATTTTTTGAATTATCCTCATCGATCTAACTTTGGTGGTATGTGACACACCCCGAGATCCTTCACGATTTGTGAGTTATGCTTGTTCGAAGCTGAAGGACCCATCCTGTGGGGAAAAGCCCTAAAGGCAAGATGATGTGCCAATCCCTCATCGACCAATATATCATTAAAATCAAGAGAGTTGGGATTTCATCAAATTTTATGGCTAACATATTTCTTGAAGGTCCTCCAAGGCTATCTTATATTAACAAAGGGTCTTTTACTTCAAAGAAAAATTGAAATCCAAAAAGGTATATGGCCTTATCTTTGGGTAACATAAAATTCAAAATTTAAAAAGGGGTTTCTGGCTCCAAGCCGAGATTTAAATTGGATATAATTATGGTGCAAATTCAAAATCCCTCAAACGACTCACTTATAGGAAGCCCCTTTTCAATTCAAAATAAAAAATATATAAGATAATAATTCCATTAGCCCTCATAATGTATGAACTTGTTGAATATCTCTTGATTAATCTAACTCTAAATATATCTTGGCCCTATGGAGAAAAAAGGTGGCAACCAAGTGGCTTGGGATTTTGGTTTCTTCTTTGGGTTTGGCACTTGGGTTTCTTTGATTTACATTTGTAGGTCTCATCCACTGAGCACAAGGTTTATCTTTGAAATATGTTGGAATAGACCAACAAAAGGATTGTTAGGTCATTTGTCCCTCTAGGGAATTAAAATTTGAGTAAAGGTTTATCATCTCAAACTAGTGAAGCAGGGCCTTTGAATTAGTACAAGTCTAGTTGTCCATTCAACCCTCTATATAGAATCAAATATGAAAAGGTTATGTATGCAACTTGTGTTTAAATTAACCCAATTACATGTCAAGTAAGGTCATTGGAGAGTTTTGGCACAGTTCTGTAATATTTTGAACCCTTTTTGAAATTTAAATTTATTGGAATAAATTTGTTGAACAAATTTGTGTATCCTCTATAATTCTCTATGGTATAATTAAGTTAAGGAATATAAGTATTTGATCTCTTGTGATGTAAAAATTTTCACCTTAGTATCTCTATTTTGCGGTTGGTTATTTTTCTTGGATCTAGCACTAGGTCTCTCAAGGCGTAATTATTGTTCATCAACTAAATTCTCAAATTAGAATTTCGGGAGCATGGAGGCGATTCGTTGAAGAATATTTATCCTGCCATATGCTTGCCCAATTTGATTTGAACTATGTTGAATCATAGGGACAAAATCCTCATGTTTTTTGATTGCATTTCTTGAATTTTATTGTAGGTACAATCCTTGAAGAAATTGCAAAGAGTATCATCGGATATCATGTTGAACTACCTATAATTTTGGACCAAAACTTATAATCTATTCATTCCTTAAACATTATATATCAATTGATTGGATATTTATTCTAAGGTCTACTCTTGAATCTCAGTCCAAATTTGAAGTGACATCTATAATATACAAGATGTTGTGACCTATCACACATTTTATAATCTAAGCATCACTTTATAGTACTCAAGGTATGTTAGATTTTTCTTGACAAAACCTAATTTGTGCAGTCATAAAGGACGATTCAAAATTTCCTCGAAGTGGAGCAGTATCCCATCTTATGCATATGAATTAATTACATGAGCCTCTGTAAGTACAACCAATTAGATTGTAGTTGTTGTGACATACATTCATAAGCAGTTTTGTAGTATCAAAAAATGGGATTGTATTACACATGCTAGATCTGTTTACAATTAAAGGCAGGTCATTCCCAAGTTTGTTTAAAATATGAAGGTACAAAATGCTAGACTTACTCTCCTAAAATTCTTAGGGTTTTTATCGCCAATAGCTTGAGAGTCCTATCAATAGCATTGATTGCTTCAAGGAATGTATTGCAGTGAAATTTGATATATGAACCAAGTCATATCACTTGTGATAGTGACCAAATGATGGTATGTATAACAACATAGTTTTAGTGTTTGAAAGACAATGGCATTATTTCATGATAGTTCCTTTATAAAGATTATGACAATATGACCAAGATTTTCATATTGACATAACATTATATGGAAGAAACCCGATATGACAATAAATTTTGTTGGTTATAATAGTGAGACAATATTTGACAATGATTTGAAGCTATGAAATTAACTTCGACTTCACATAAGAGTGATCCTAATGAAAGGAAATGAAAGTATTTCTTGTGATAATACCGTTGTGTAAATCAAATGTTTAATAATGATTAAAGGTTAGGATTTGTTAACAAAGACAAAGTTAGAGTTTGCTACAACATAAGATCAGAAGTTGTAAGTTTTTAAAAGTGAATCATTACCATATGATCTTATTGTTGAAGGTTAGATGACAGGTTGATGCTTGAGAAAGGAACATTACCTAATAGTTTTTTTGTATAGTGATATGACATGAATTGACATGGTAGTGACTCTATGACAATGATTGTTGATAGTAGTGACCTTTTGATAGTGACCCTATACAGTTTATAACATTGTGATGTATGGTATCTCTTGAGAAATGGATTTGATATCTCGAGTTAAATAGCATTGGTAGAGTTTATTATGATAGGGTACTTGGAATAGTCGGGTTTGTTATAGTAGCAACAGTGGTAGTGATTGTATAGAAGGTTTTAGTATTGAAATTCCTTTGTATTTATGAGCACAAGTGGATCCAGCCTCAAAATTGTGAAACATGGTTCGTTAAGTGATCAAGGTGGGAGGCTGGTGCAACGTAGGAGAGTGGAGTCTCCTTTAGGTTGGAACCTAAGAACACTTCAAGACGATGGGGTGGTGGTAGGGAAGGTTGGAGCCTACACAAGGCATAGGAGCATATGTCGAGTTGTAGCTGATAAACAGGGTGCAGGGGAATCATTTAAGTTGGAGCTTGTAAACCAAGGCGTTTGAGCGTACTCCTAGTTGCAGTTGGTAAACAAGGCATTGAATCATCCTACAAGTTGGAGCCTCCCTTAGTTGGAACTAAAAATATTGATGTACATTTTATTGAAACACAAATACTAAGAAGCGTTTGGTGGCTTCTGTCTTAGATGGGTTTCCACCTAAAAAACTCTATGTCTGTTGTCTTATTACCGTGAATTTTTTAATGGTGTTGATGAATGTTTATATTTATTTGATGTTAATAATAATTAACATTTTATGAAGTTAAAAATATACTAATTTATAAGAAACATTGATTCACCTCCCTCTTAGTATTTCCAACAATTGGTATGATTGGTATGAGAGTAAGTTCCTTCAGTAGTAACATAACAGTTGGAAGGAAGATCTCAGAGTGCAGAGAAGGGAAAATCAAAGAAGAAAGCCACCAAGAATTCAAAGGAATCAAAGGAAATTCATAGTATTGGAATATTTTCAAATCCTATTACCATTGATGAAGAGAAAAAAGTTGATCCAATTCCTCTGTTCACTAAATAAAATGTTTCCTTTTGGAAAGCTAAAATGGAATCCTATTTGCAAGCTATTAGATCTGATGTATGGTTTTTAGTTGTTACTAGAGATACATCCACTCCAATTAAAAGTACATGAGTATCATTCTAAGTGCCTTGCCAAATTTTATAAAATATAATATAGGTCCATGTTCATATACCAAACATCTTTTGGAGAGAATTTAAAATATTCATGCCGGTCAAGATCATGTTGATAATAACCATGTTTCAAATCAAGAAATTCCTTAGGTTGAAGAATATCACAATGGTGATTAAGAAGGGAAGAATACATAGAGAAATCATTAAAAAATGCCTTCAAAGAATGAAACAACATAGATAAGGAAAATAACACACTCAAAGAATAAGTTTCTCTCTTAAAACTTCACGTAGGAAGCAAAAAGAAAGAGGAAGACCTGGAAAATCAATTAGAGGAATTTGGTTAGAGGTACATAATTGAAGTTGAGCTGAAATAAAAGGAAACATATGAATCTTTAGAAAAATTAGAACTCTCAAAAAGAAAAATGAAAGATAGAAGGAACAAAGACAATTTCTTAACAAAGAAGCAAAAGAGGCCACTCTTCTGAAGCTACATGTAGAAGAAGTAGAAGAAAGAAGGAAGGTCTTTAGAAGTCGATTTCAAGAATATATTGATAAAAATAAGAAACAACTTGATGATACACTAACTGAAATAGATAAGTTCATGAAAAAAATTTTGCATGATAATGACATGGGTAAGTTGAAGGCAAAAGAGGGAGGTGAAACTCCAAAATCTGAGAACAAGATTGATAATAGGAACCCTTAAATCGAAATCAAAATGAAGGACCAAAGAAGATTTAAAATGTTATGGCTCCAAGAAATAATGTTGAAGAAATCAAGGAAAGTGATCAATAAAGTAGTATATCTCCTCGAAGGAAGAATGACTTCAGAAAAGATAACACATTCAAGTATTCTAGCAAATTTAATGGTTTCTTTTTTCATGTTCAAAGTTCGGTCATATGGCTAGGTATTATAGAATGTATGTGAGGGGTGATTATCAAATGCATTACCAAAACCCTAGAAGCGGGTTTTTAGGGTCCCAAGACAAGTTTCAAAATGACATTGCCAGCATAAAGTATATTTCGTTTTCTCAATTATTCAAGCCCAAAATTAAATGTTACAAATTCCATAACTATGTGCATATATCTCATTATTGGAAGTTCGAGATGAAATATTCTAGCTTTAACATCAGGTACAAGAAGGCCTCAAAAAGGAAATAGATGCAAGAAGACTAAGCAAATGAGAAAGTATCAACAGTCATGATATCAGGTTTTGTTTAAGTAAAAGGGAATGACGAATCTCTAATGGAATATGTTGAAGTTCAGGATGATCCAAACGAAGAGTTGATTCATAAATTATTATGAAGAATCCATCTTGTTGACTACTTGAATATTGAAGAGGGGGAGTCTATGAAACAATATTTACATGTTTGATGATCTATCATTAACAGGTTAACAAGTGGCATATGTGAAACATTCATCGTCATTATGGGCATATTAGACAGTTTAAGGAATAATAGGTTTGCAGAGAAAAATTTCATAAGGTATCAAATTTTGGCATGTTTTGAAAGGCATAACATGTTAGGGGGAGAATTAGTATATTGGAGGAAGATAAAAAAGTGAATTTCATCAAGTGAAGAAATGTTATGTTACAAGAAAATAAAAGTAGGCAACTTGTTAGGGGAAATGGCCCTTTTCCATTGATGTCAAAGGGGGAGCAAAATTAGGAGAACAATATTATAAGCATGAACTCAAGGGGAGTAGTGCTAGAAGGCGGAGTATGTGTTTCCATCAATGAAAATGGGGGAGATTGTTGAATTGGTTTTTATTTATGCCAACATACACTATTGAACACTCTTGATATTTGTCTAATTTGTCATCAATTAAATGTCCTATCAATAACAATGATTTCTTCAAGGAATGTATTATAGTCAAATTTTATATATGAACTAGGTCAATTGGCTTGCGATGGTGACCAAATGATAGTATTGATAATAACAAAGTGTTTGTATTTGAAAGATAGTGACATTATTGCATTATAATTCCTTTATGACAATTATGATAATATGATTGAGATGTTCGTATTAACATAACCTTATATGCCACAAACATGATATGAAAGTAACTTTTGTTGGTTCTAAAAATGAGACAATATTTGAAATTTATTTGGATATATTCCATTAACTTTGACTTCAAATGACAATGATCCTAATGTAAGACAATGTCAGTATTTCTTTTCATAGTAATATTGTGAAAATTTAATGTTTGACAATGATTAAAGCTTACTCTTTGTCAATCGTATAAAATTTAGAGTTTGTTATAGCATAGGATCAGAAGTTATAAGTGTTTATCATTGAAGCATTACTATATGATCTTATTGCTTAAAGTTAGATGACAGGTTGATGCTTGAGCAGGGCAGATTACCTAAGATGTTGTTGCACAGTGATATGAGATGAATTGAAATGGAAATGACTTTATGAAAGTGATAATTGATAGTAGTGACCTTGTCACAGTGACCCTGTACAATTTATAACAATGTGATGTATGTCATTTCTTAAGCAGAGGACTTGATATCTCGAGTTGAATCAACAATAGCAGCATTGTTATGACAGGGTACTTGGTAGATTTAGGTTTGCTATAGTAGTAGAAATGCCAGTGAGAGTGTAGTAGTGTTATGCAATGGTTAGCTTTCGTATTGAGATTAAACATATATGGGTTGTTCAAAGTAGATAAATAATTTATTGAAAAAGATTGTATAGCAGGTTTTTGTATTCTAGTTCCACTTTATTTATGCACACATGTTGATCAGTCTAAAAATTGTAAAATGTGGTCCTTCGGCAAATTAGGGTGGCAGTGTGGTGCAAGGTAGGAGAGTGGATTCTACTTCTGGCTAGAGCCTAAGAACACTTCAAGGTGGAAGGGTGGTGATAGGGTTGGTTGGAGCCTACATAGGGCATATGAGTGTCTGTACAGTTGCAGCTGGTGCAACTGGTAAACAAGGTGTTGGAGAATCCTTCAGGATGGAGCTTGTAAACTATGAATTTGATCATCCTCCCACTTGAAGTTGTTAAAAAGGGTGTTAGAGAGTCCTAGTAGTTGGAACCTATAAACCAGGGAATTTGAGCCTCCCTCAATTGGAGATAAAAGTATTGATGTACATTTTATCGAAAGACAAATATTAAGAAGTGTTCACTGGTTTTTGTCCTAAAAGGGTTTCCATCTAAAAATCTGTGTGTATATTATCTTATTACTATGCATTATTGAATGGTGTTGATGAATGTTTATATTTATTTGTGAAGTTAAAGATATACTACTCAATAAGAAATATTGATTCACCCCCCTCTCACTGTTAACAACACTAAGGGGTTTTACAAATGTGACACATGGAAGTGTGTTACACTATCAAGGGGAATAGGTTGTCAAAGAAAAATATGAGGATGTTACCTTAAGAGGCATAATAGGAAGAATTATGGTAATGCGTAGGCCCAATAACATGACTCATGGAGTTGAAACGTGTTGGGATGTTGGTGCTTTGGGAAACATCGAGATAATATCATTAGATTATTGTCAAACTTGTTAGATTGGGAATACTTTCAATACTCACTTGTAGCTATTATGTGACTGAAAACTATAAATGTGTCATGTAGGAGAGCTTTTAAAGAAAGAAAACATAAACCACTTTGAAGAATACCATGAACATGTCATTACTTCGAGAGTTGTCCTATTATGGGGATTGAAAGTGGCAATGTTTTTCTTCCTTCATACATGGACTAATCAAGGGAGTATATTGAGCACAATTATCTCTTAAACATGGAGTTCCATGCTCTAATGCATGTCCTTTGTCCTAGAAAATAAATATTGTTCTTAAAACTAGCACAACTTTCCTTAGTAATGGTTTCTATCTTTAATGTAGGGGCTTCGGCTTCTGAATGTGCCTCCCTGGTAGTCTAAAGAGTGGTACTTTCTTACCATGATCCAAGTGAATAGCAGTGGCCACCCATCTATTCCACTGACTCACAAAACAATTTTCTATTTTGGTAGTTCTTTCCACGGTGTTGGCTTTGTGGGGCCTGACCCAGGTTCAACATTAGTTAGCCAAACAAATCCCTACATTACCGGACCTTTCAGCATCAACTCGTAGAGTGCGGAATGAAGTATCACCCAAGGCGGTATGGGGAGATGCTGGAACCAGGTTTCTACATGCTGAGATGGTTGTGATATCGGTTTATACCCTCTGCCCCTACTTTTGTGTAGGTCAGTAAGCTTTAGGGCCCTGTCAGCCAACCCTTTATTCCGTCATTTAGTACCGCCACGAATGTGTATGATTGACCTTTGTGCAGCCCTAACTCGTGGTCCAAGTAATTTCGCGCAACTATGACAGTATATTATATAGGTTCCCAAGTTAACTCAAGTGTGTTACTTATCTTACTAATCTATCATATTTAGCACTGCGAAAATTGATATCCTTACTTGCATTCAATTAACCAACACAATCACATATATTCACGCATCACATCAACATTGTAAATTAAACCGAAAATGAAATATAATCAGGTGCATTAAATAGAAATAAATACAAAGAATTTGAAGAATACTTCTCTTTATTGATATCTTTGAGTTTAAAACAGCTCTATCCATCCTGCGCACACAGTTGCAGGGGTCCATGCACTCACCTACGGACTTCCACAAAATGTCTCTGTGCACTCAGCTGTAGAGCCTCTACCTATTCTAAGACCTGAACGCTTAGACTTATCTACCAAAACTCCAATGCTTCTCTTCTCACTACTCACTGCTTAGTGATTACTTACTTAGCTCCTTTTTATACAATCCCATGGTCTGCGGACCATGGTTAGATATTTACAGCCGACTTGAAACTTTCTAAAATAAGGGCATACAACCCTTTATGACTCTTGACACCTTCATGCTCCATGACCACAAAATGCAGAGACTTTTACAAATTTATTACAAAATTATCCCAAAAGATGGGCTTTTAGCCCCAAAACTGCTCTTGGGGGAACCCGTTCCCAACAGGCCCTCATCACAAACATGGTGACTTTCCATTGATTCACTCTATGGGCACAGAGATCTTTGTGCAAAGACCTCCCAACTCGACCTGTATGACGTCAACCTCGGTGGCGCACTGTGTGGTTGCCTACTTCACTTCTTCAGCCAACTCCTCTATCGTTAATCTTGAACTGTCAGCCTAAAGCTTCTACTAAGTTGCTTGCAGTTTAGCAAGCTTGCCTTCAATAGAGGCTATGACCAAATAAGCCTCATCAAAACAGGGCTTCAAGTGTGCCTACAACACCACCTCTTTGTATTGCGCTACATCTACATGTTCTTTCAATGTTTTGGCCTCCTGTAGCTTCGCCAGTCTTTCCATGAGAGCGACGGTGTGCATTGTACCTTTTTATCATAGTGCTACTATAGTTCTCGTGCCTCTGTCTCCAGCCGCAGTACATTAGGATCCTCCTGTAGGCTCGTCAGGACCTCAAACGACTATTCAAAAAGTCATGTGCAATCTGCTACTACACTGTCTATCACAACTATCGCTTCTATGATAGCAGTTGCATGCTGCTCATTTACTTCTAGTGGAGTTGAAGGCTAGGCCTTCAACTCTTAATCTACAATCTGTACTTAGCCAACTCTATGCGAGCATTGTTCACCTCTGTATCAAGCTTGTAGACCTATTCATCTACCTTCGCATCTTCAAGAATGGCCAATTCGGGGACCATTTGGCAAGCTTCCCTCATGGCCATAATCATGCGCATATTTGTGTTGGTAAGTTCCACCATGGAAGTGAGGGCGGTGTCTCGCTGTAGGGCCATCTATTCATTATTAATATTTTTCTCATTGATTACTTGCAAAGCACAATGTTCGTGGGCCCTCAACTCCGTGATCACTCCATCTTGTAGTAGGTGGAGTGCCTCACTAGGGAGTGCTACCAAGTTCAACCCCACTCCTTTGAGCGCAGTGATAGTGGGCCTCTCAGCTTCATTTTCTGTGGTTAGTGCTCCATTCGGTAGCACTATCGCTCAGTTTTCCTTTGCACGTAGCATCTCAGAAACTTTTGCAATATCGATAGTGAGGCTAGTGGAAACCATGCCAGCCTGTCATGTGCAGATATATAGCTCCTGTAGACCCTTTTGCATGGCATCCAATAGTTTCTACTATTGCTGCTTGAACTGCTGCAATACCTCTGCGGTGACATCCCACACCGTGTCTCCAATGTCATGCAAATCTCCCTCTGTTAGGGTGATTGGGTCCATCGAATTCTTGTTGGCTTTGGATTTCTTCCGCAGGCCCACTTTTTCTTGTTCTCTTGGATGCTTGATGTGGTCTGACATTGTCTACGGGTTTGCTCCATGCCACTATGTTTGCTCATCCATTTCTTCCTCTATTTCGGGCAAAGGTAACCTTGCGCTTTTGTCAGAGCCACGCTCTGTTTCACTTGTTTTCTTTTCCACCTGTTGGGTAGCATTTAACTCTACCTGGGCCTTGTCAGTGACCTCCTTCTTCATATTTTCAGCTAGCTCTGCCATCTTGAGCTTGGCCTCCTCCTTTTTGCGCTGCGCAACGGACTTGCTCAACCTCACTACCAAGTATGAGGCAGTGCACCATTCTATCGGCCAATGGTCAAGAACTGCACCAATCATGTCATTCGTTTCCATGTAAGGCAAGTCATGCCATGTCTGCTCGGGATCCTTCCGTGCCATGATCAATACACGGTTAAATTCTTCCTTGAACTCTGCGTACTCCTTCAATTTGGAAAACATAATAGGGAAGAATCGCAGTTTGCAATTGACAGCCATGTGTATCTTCATTTCCATCAAGATCCAAAAGATCTTTCAATTCTTAGTGCGCTGAGCAACCTTGGTTGCCCACAGCGAATCGTACTTCGCTGCTTTTGGTAGATCTGGTGTGACTGAGGGGAATTTACTATCTTCTGACAGCTCCCAAGCTACTAGCACAATATACAACAAGAGCCACACATAGTGGAAAGTATTGTTGAGCTCTTGTGCCTTATGCCAGTTTGCAAGGAACTCGTTGCAGAGATAGCATGCCCAATTAAACTAGACTCCTTCAGCGCATTGGGCCGCTAGAGCGACGACTAGTGCAGACACTTCATCTACACAACACTTCCCCATAACTTTTCTTACCAAAATCTACGTGGCCACCTTGACCAGAGGGTCACAGATACTTGAGATGGCATAGCCTCGCGACTTCTTCACGAGCTTGAATTTCTCCTTCATGGCCTCTACAAGGGCCTACTCGGTAGGTTTTCCTCCAAACATCATGGGTGGATTCTTCCCTGTATAGGGTAGCCACGTGATCCTATGGATCAACCTTTCGGTGATGGGTATCATCTCCTCCATCCATAAACACCAATCATTCACCAAGCATAGCAACTACTTGATGATCAATACAATAATGGGTGTGTGATTATAGTGTGGCACCCATAATAGGTTGAGCAGACCTACCTTGTCTACTCCCCTGAGCCACTTCTATGGTTCTAATGCAGTCATCCTGGTGGTTGTGTGAACAACACGATGCATTAGCTAATATGTCTCCAAGCGTAGGAACTTCTCATGGTTAGATAAGTCCCAATATTCCAGTTTTAACATAGGAACCCACCCCAAGTACAGTCCCTCAAAGGCATTCTCATCTAGCAACATAGGTGTGTGCAAGGCAACCTTGCTTTCATCAATGTCCTTTGGCACTTTGGTCTTGCCTTTGTGGGGAGGGACGTATTTAGGCAACTTAGTGATAGGATCATAACCCTCTACTTCAACTTCCTCCACTTCCACCCCCAAGTCCTCATCATCCATTAGGATGTCCTCAATTTCTTCCTCCTCTTGCTCCAAGTTAATGGAATTTCCCTTGTCCTATGTGGTGGGCTTGTCCTTCAGTGGGTTTCTTCTAGGCAACACATGCACCAGTATCGTAGCCCGCTTTCCCTTCTTATCCTTCACACTCTCCTTGGTTGGGTTGGGCTTCAGTCTAGCTATCCATGGTGACTTGGGGACTTCTAGTAGTACCTTTGCAACCTCTAGAGCAGCTCCCTCTACCTCTAGAACAACATCTGTCACAACCCCTTCGGTTATCACTGCTTCGACATCCATAGCTTCAGATCCTGGGATAAAATCACAGATGAAATTGCGGTTGGATTCTAGAAATCGATTGAAAATGAGGTAGTCAAGCAATGATTCAAGGAATGTGCGGGTCATGCACATCTCACAGTTCACCAATGCAACTTTCAAAATGCCAAGTGTTTTTCATTAGGCCTCCATCTGTAATCTATAGTTCATTTTGAATTCAAATTCGACTATTCCCCCCACATTTGGTTCATTAATGCCGGATTGGTGGCAGATTTCCAAGGATCTTACCCATGAAGTTTGTCTTAAATGTCGGCCACCTGCTGCATTTGGCTGCATTCTTATCATCAAATCATGAACAATGACTTTAATGGTCACTTTCTGGCCAACCTGCGTGATCTTTCCTTGGGTAGCACAACTCTCTTCGCCTTGTCGTGAACCCTGTGACATTTCCTCATTCCACACAATCCTCCAATCATGCAGTTCCCCAACCCGAGCAGTGTAGTTTATAGTCTCGTACCTCCTTTTAGCTTCTTGGAGCACTAAGACTATGCTACCTTCATATAGTCACTTGGTTAAATCACCGGTGTATGGCTTCAATCGGCTGCCATTCACCTTTCCTAGGAAGGGATCTCCATTCAATTTAATCAACTAAAATGCTCCACCATCGATAATCTTCTTAATGACATAGGGCCCTAGTCAGTGCATTCTAAATTTCCCTGCAAATTTATCAGACTTACTGTCATATAACAATACCAAATCATTTACCTTAAAGGTGCGCAACTTAATGTGCCAATCATGCCATGCTTTTATGTGCTTCTTTAGAACCTGTTGGTGAAATCCAGCCAGAAATCTTTCTTCCTCAAGCTCAGCAAGTTGCACGAGCCTCTCTTCTAGGCCTCCACAATTCGTCATACCCATGAGTGCTGCTATGTGTAGACTAGGCACAACCTATTCCATGGGTATCACTACTTCAAAACCATATATGAGCCTAAAGCGTGTCTGTCCACTCAACTTTTTGCGTGTCATTCGACAGGCCCATAGTACGATAGGTACACGCAGGTCCCAATCACTTCGCTGAGCATTGCAAACCTTGTTCAGTGCATTCTCCAACACTTTATTGAATTCTTCCACCATCCCATTAGCATGTGGGTGATAAGATGTGCTTTTTTGATGGTATACTTGAAATTCCTCTGTTAGCGTGTTGATCATATCATTTAGAAAGTGCGTACCACGATCACTCATCAAAATATTTGGACACCCAAATCGCGTTAGTACATACTCAAAGATAAACTTCACGGTGGTCGCACTTGTGTAATCCTTCATATGCTGTGCCTCCACCCATCGATTCAAATACTCAATTGTGGTGATAATGTACCGCGCTCCTGTCTTCTTTCCTTGAGGCTGAATGGGTCTCACAAAATGTATCACCCATTTCTCGAAAGGTTGTAACGTCATCTATGGGTTTAGAGGTAGCTCATCTCTCCGCAATGGTCTGCTAGTCCTTTGACCCACATCAAATTCCCTACAGTAGGCTTTGGAATCTTGATGGAGGGTTGGCCACCACAACCCTATGCGTAGAATATTTTGCATGGTCGCTCTTCTTGCATAATGGCCTCTCATGGCACCCCCATGAGCATCCACAAGGATACTGCTCCTTTCAAACTCCAATACATATCGTCGTAACACTTCATTAGATCCCATTTTGTATAGATGGACCACAATGACAAAAAAGTCTGTCGCACACACCACTAACTCCTTTTTCTACTGGATGATGTAGCCTTATGGGGTCGCTCTTGTCGTTAGGAAGTGTACAATGTCTTCAAAGTGACCATCTGCAATGCACAATGCAAATAGCTACACGTCAGGCAATCCCTCCTCCAAATTAGTGGGCTCTTCCCACATTTGGATGCACGACATATGGTTAGGTCCTGTGTTCAGACGTCCAGGCTTCACAATAACCTAAAAATCATACTCCTGGAATAATAACAACCACCTACAAATTCTCCCCTGCAACACAGTCTTATTGACCAGGTATTTCAACACAGAATGATCTGTATACATCTTAAAATGCCCACCCAACAAATAGTTTCTAAACTTATGGAGCGTGTATAACATTGCTAATCCTTTGCGCTTGGTGGTGGAATAGTTCTTATCAACCTTGGATAACCTCCTACTTGCAAACACTATAGGATGGTCCAATTCTCCTCTATTGGCTTGTGTCAGTACTACTCCCAGTGCTATACATGACACATCTACATGTACATGAAACTCCTTCTTCCAATCTGGGAAGACTAAAATCATCGCGGTGACAATTTTTCCTTTCAATACATCCAAGCTTTTCTCACAGTCCTCATTCCAATAGAACGTGACATCCTTTTTGAACAACTTCTCCATAAGCGTGGTGATCTGGGCGTAGCCCTTGATAAACTTCCTGTAGTACCCAGTATGTCCCAAGGTTGTGTGCAGTTGTTTTACACTCCTCGACACCTCCAAGTTAAGTATTACTACGATCTTCATGGGACCTACCGTCAATCCCTGTCTACAAACCACATGACCCAACAGAGTCCCAAAAGGCACAAAAAATAGACATTTCTTCAAATTGAGCGCAATTTGGTACCTTCAACAGGTATCTAGCATTAAGCGCAAACATTCCACATGGTGTTTTACCAACCCAAACATAGTCCAATCATCAAAGTACACCTCTAGAAAGTTATGAATGAATTATTTGAACGGATTAATGACTATGCGTGAAAACATCGTAGGCACATTCTTCAATATGTAAGGCATTACATTGTACTGAAAACATCCCCATTCAGTCGTGAAGGTCATCTTGCCTCTATCTTCAGGCATGATTTTGATGTGATGGTACCCAGAGAACCCATTAGTCAAGGACTATGCTTCCTGGCCACCTACATTATCCAATACCTCATCAGTGAACAGAGTCAGGAAATTATCATGTACGCAAGTGTCATTCAAATTATTGAGATCTACGCATATCCTTATTTCATCCTTTTGCTTCTTTTCCTGTACCACCATTGGGCTTACCCAATCAAATTCTTCTATGGGCTCAATGATGCCTACCACGAGCATCTTGTCTAGCTCTAACCGAACCTTCTCTTTATACTTCGGATTGAGACAGTAAGGTCTTTGCTTAACCACTTTGTGTCGGGTTTTAACGCGATCTTCATAATGCCAGGTCTCCTATTATCCCCTTTAGCTCCTTAAAATTGGTAGGGAACAAATCTTGGTATTCGCAGAGCAATTCAGCGACCTTATCTACCGTCACATCATCCCAGTAATCCCCAATCTTCATGAATTTGGGCTCCGCCTTTGTACCAATATCTACCTATTTCGTTTTCAATGGTGTAGTTATATCATAATTCTTGATCGGCAGTCCCTCAACCGTGCGGTGACCCTCAGTTTCAGGGATATTAATCTTTTGTGGATCCTCGTCTTCTTCTTTAGCAGTCACGTTATAGCATTCTAGTACGTGGCTCAACTGAGTAGTCCAATCAGGTTGAATTAGATCCAAAGGATCCTGCGGTATCCTAAATATTATTGATTTAACTTCTTGTAGCACTTCATCAATACAGTCAAACCCATCTTCGATGCAAAACATCCCGTCTAAACATTATTATGAATCCTTCACGCAAAACATCCCATTCACCTGTGCCACGATGGAGCTCTGTCTCCAAGTACTAGTTCATTGGGATGACATCCAAGGTATGACAGAACAAGTCCACTCATTCAGGTTGGGCTTCGCTCCATAGGCCTTTTCCCATTTGGCCAAGTGTGCGTGTGGATCATCCTTCCCTTCATATTTGTCTCTCACTCATACCTTCGTCAAAGCTAACCTTGTACGTACCCCACCATCTTGCAAGCATAGCGCACAGTTCCTAGTCCAAAGCCTGAAAGAACTACTTCTCTAGTACTTCCCTCTCAAATTCATCCAAAAACACATTGACATCACTCAAGCCATCGTAAGTGGGCAGATTTCTTACCTCTGATGACAAATAGCAAAGTGACCAAGTCATCATGTTACAGCTCAGCTTGGTTACTTCATGTAGCCGCTTCTTCTAGCACTCTAATTCTTCATCCAAGTCTGAGGTGCAGGAACTCTCGTGATCCCATGTAATTCAGCATCCACTATTGGATTCACCCAATCTTGGTCTCGCGTTGTTATTTTATATATGTAGTCCAAATCGTCATTGGTCTCGTAATCGCGAACTGGTTCAGTATAGCAAGATCGTTCAACAAGATTGGTGGGCTCTAGTATTGCAGCAATAATGTTGCAACTCCTGGAACTCCCTTCTGTACTTTATATCAACCTGCTTGTTCATAACAAACTTGGAAGTGACAGTGTTGTATGCACAAGGACTAGCTCTTGCTGCGGCTGTCACTTGGTCAGCTGGCACAAGTCCGCTAGGGGCTTAAGCCAACTTCTATGAGCTCTGAGAAGAAGCTTTTTAACTAATGGATGAAAGCTAACTCAAAGGAAGCTAATCTACTTGCAGGAAGAAACTGAAAAGCTGGAAGAAAACACGAACCCTAGCAAACCCTAATTTTACCAGCTAGCCCTGCTGATGCGAAAAAGAGGATGCAAGATACTGAAAGAGATGCCATTACTTTTAGGAAGGTAAAATACATGTGTCTAAGCTACTTCTTTCTGAAGAAAACCTCTTTTTGTATTTTTGAATAAGTTGTCAGAATTATCATGCATGTGCTTTCACTATTTTTCACTGTGCAGAGGTGGATCGGCGAGAGGAAATGCTTGCAAGAGGTTGGGAAGGTTTAGGGAGGGCCTAAGGGGTCCCTAGCACCCTTCCAAAGAGTTCCACAGAGTTCGGCTATCAAGAAACGTCTTTCGTGAGCTTCTACAGGAAGTCTGCAGGGGTTCTACAGGATGTTTTGGAATTTCTGTAAGATGTCTGTAATTTTTTACAGGATGTTTAGAAATGGGATTTTGGGGGATGGATGGAGAAAGAAAGATGAAGGGATGGGTATGGAGGTGAGATAGGGGTGTAGGGAAGTTCAGGACTTGGTAGAGGAAGTTGAGGAGTGGTGAGGATGGTTGGATTTGTTCGAGGAGAGGTAGAACGATGTTGCACAAAAAGGATAAAAATTAGGGTAAAGTGAAAAAATGTGACATATGTGAGGCCAAGGTTCTAAGTAGAAGGTAAAGCAGGTGGAGTTGATGGAGTATGGGTAGATAAAGAAGGATAACAGGTGCTCTGCAAGTTGTTTTTCAAACTGGACAACTAAACACTTGGAAAATCAAAGACCTAGTTACGTTAGTCTATTCTGACCTAGATAACAGTAGAGAAATGGAACAGAAGTTTAATTTCAATGGAATTAGATGAAATAACTATGCAACTAAGAAATCATAACCCTACGCATGCAATCAAAATTGATATCAAGTTCGGCAACTAAGAATCCAACACTACTATTTGCATGGTGAAGCAAAGACAATGTTTTTGTTGGAAACAATGTTACCTTTGTCCCAGCTCACGATCCCACTAAAGGAGAGGTGAGATCAGAGGTGCTTGATGGCCTTTTTCTGGAGAACTCCCCTATTACTAATCTATCAACTAAATATGAACATAAAAAGCCTATTGAATCATCAACCATGACCTATATAACCAACAAGATGTTGATCTACTTAACAGGAATTAATTTGCAAAGACATAAAAACAAGTAGCAGTACATGAAGGAAGCCTTGGCACTTGGATTGGGCCCAACCCCAAGAGCTGCAAGCTCCTCAAGAAACTTAGAACTAGTGCAAAACAAAGTTGCTTTCCATTACTAAAAAATAGCCATGTTCATAAGAAAGTTATACAACAGCAGCTACGAAAATGAGCTGAGAAAATAGTAGCACCCTAGTGCAAAATAAAAACAATCCAAAAAGTAAACTACGAAGGTTGAAAGACTTCCTATTTATGCCTACAAGGGGCCTCAGTAGCCCTCCTTAACTCGAGGGGCTCGGCTGCTCCAACTGCCAGTAAACAGTCACTTTTCACCAAGCTGCTCGGCTGCCTTTAGGATTCGTTTTGGTGGCCTGTTGAGCTCCGAGTTGAGGGTGGAGATTTCGAGGAAGAGACATTTAATGCAAGATACATCCTCCCTACGAATCCTCACCCTTGTTCCTTCATGCTTGGCTGTCATTTAGCTCATAATTGCTTGGATTTGTTCCAAAATTTGTCCAAAAACCTGAAATAACCACGTATTAGCCTCCTTGGTAAAGTGACCACCCTCATTCATTCAATTAACATAAACATACTCAAAAAACATGCATAAAGTATGAAAAATGGTGGATTGATCAAGAACAATTAGGCAAAATGAGACCAATAAGTTACCCAATTCTGGGGCTCATCATCACCCCCCTGCTAAATGGGTCGCTCATCCTCGAGCAACTAATCCAACTCATCATCCTTGATAGCCTTGACTGCCTCCCTCACATCCCAAGCCTCTGAAGTGATATCTTCTTCACGGTCATGAAATCCTGCTTTGCTTTCCACTTCTTCCCACTGCCTTTGTTCCTCCTCTTCTTTGACTCCCTCTAACAACCCCAAAAGCAAGGGAGGACCGAATTTTAGGCCAATCCAGTTGGCCTGAAGATTCTGCATGGATTGTTTGTAGAGGGGTACTCTCGCCAAGGCCTTTGTCATCCTTGTTGGGGTGTGGTATTCTCTAATTGTTAGGCGGTGGGTTAGTGTGTTCCACCTCTGGGTGCAGGCATGAACACAATCAATCCCCAACAGTGTCTCCATGTCCTCAAAATGGGCTATAGCTTGGGCTTGACGGTCAATGTAATCTGGTAGGGCCCGAGAATTATTTGCCAAGTGCTGGTGGGTGTGTATCAGTGCTGAGGGGTCCTCTGGCTCTGCTCTTATCATTATTGGTTCCTTCAATTCCCTGTCCATAACATT
>APFE031062250.1:5231-22170 GCA_000404065.3 Pinus taeda | reverse complement strand
TTAAAATCTAGCGAAATACCAAATTATACAACCAAATTAATGTATAAGACTCCTTATTTGTGAAAAGCAGCTCTCAAGCAATTTTGATTATAGGTTCCAAGGCACCTACCTTGTGAATTGATTATAGGTTCCAAGGCACCTACCTTGTAAATGCTTGATACGTATTCCACCCACCCACATATTTTTATTTTTATAATCTTGATAGTTAAAAGAAGCAATTTATTCAAATTTTAATGCCAATTTCTGAAGTCTTCACATATAATTCTAATTCATACCTAGAATTCAACTTGAGTGGACCTAATGGTTAAGGTCATGTGTTTCCTCCTAATAAGTCACAGGTTCAAAATCAGAAGAGGGTACAGCATGTATGAAGGTGGGTCCCTTGTCCCACAATCAATAGTAAATACATTGCTATATAAAAAAATAAAATACCATGTATTTTATGCATGTTTCATGCTTAACTCAAGAAACAGCTAATCATTGGACAAGGGCACACATTCACATCAGCAACATTTTGTTGAAGAAAGACAAGGAAGCATGCAAGTGCCCACATCCCAGACGGTGTAAGTCCCCTTGAAAAATAACTCAAGAAACAGCTAATCATTGGACAAGGGCACACATTCACATCAGCACCATTTTGTTGAAGAAAGACAAGGAAGCATGCAAGTGCTCACATCCCAGACGGTGTAAGTCCCCTTGAAAAATAAAAATACAACGTATTTTATACATGTTTCATGCTTGACTCAAGAAACAGCTCATCATTGGACAAGGGCACACATTCACATCAGCACCATTTTGTTAAAGAAAGACAGGAAGCATGCAAGTGCCCACATCCCAGACGGTGTAAGTCCTCTTTTTATAATCAGGAAACATAGTGCAGGGCATGTTAGTAAATCCACAGATATGGGGCTTATGGAGCTATCCAACTTTCAGGGATGAGGGAAAAGTATGTTAAAAATAAAAACATATAAACAACTAAGGTCATCACACACAATGCATCTACACAAATGAAGCAATTATTAAGAGCAATTTTAAACTGCACAAGCAATTATTAAGAGCAATTTTAAACTGCACCCAGGGTGAACTGGTCAAAAATCTATTATGTGCTATTGAAAGATCTCTTTCAGACACATCCATTCGAACATGGGTTTATGTTACCCCTTAAAATTACCATTGCCAAAGCACATTACATTTATATAATGCACATAGAAAGGTTAAGCAAGATGTCAATATAGCATTATTTGACAGCCATGCCAACATTTGCAAGCTTGAAAAATTCAATGTCGATGTTAGACTCAGAAGAAAAACTGAGGTTATTAGCATCAGATCAAATCATACACAGAAGGAATATTGAACATTGCTTAAAGAAAATGTGGTTGAAATACTAAAGACTCAATTGAATGTAGCATCGTAGAGGCTAATAAAAAGCTAAAAGCGTGCAACCCTTCATTAAGCTCACATTTACATAAAAGAGCTACTTGCCTTGCAGAAATCAAAGTGCTGCTGGCAGGATCAAGTTCAATCCTTCACCAACCATCCTGGGACCAGTAAAAATCATGTACCAAGAACAGTAGTTTACAAACCTCCTACTAACATAAATGCTTTGATAGTAACAATTGCCTTCCTATACACAGAGGACTGGGAAAACCTCAAAATCTCCCTTGAACCTCTCACTCTACTCATTCAAATGCCAAGCAAGACTGCATCATCTGAATTCTGTAAAGTCACTTTACAGCTTTCATGATTGAAACCAAAATTTTACACATGAAATACACAGTTTCTGATCAGAGTACAGAAACTGCAAGCATTTATGCCAAAGAAGATGAAAGATTTGCAAGAACTTAAAGTTCATGAGCGACTCCAGCAGAGTCTCAGTGAAAATCATATGTCCCACTCCCACCAAGGGCATTGCTCCTTTTCCTTTCTCTTAAATTCTCACCCCACGATTTGGCTTCAGCTATTGCATGTTCACGATCTCGACTGACAGCTAAGACTCGCTTCCCGTCTCTGCTGGGTCTCCCAATTTTTCTAGGGCTATGCCTCATCCCATCAGACTTGTCAGAATCTACAGAATCCCTACCACTACCCTCCTGAGAACCTCGAGACTCATTTAAGGTATTCGAAACCCTAACACGAGTAGTGTGACGTTCAGGGGAAGTCTCTGCAAGACGTAGTTCATGCTGGTTACTTCCATGTCTACTTACTTTATCAGTTCCTCTTTTTGATCCATCAGGATACTTCCTCTCCTTGTTCCTTTTCTCATGGGCAGGAGTCGATGGTGCAGACTGATTAGTTTGAACAAGATTCACTGCAGGATCAAACATCTGGGACGCAAGGTAACCAAGAGCTGTTACTACATCACCGATAAGGGGCCGAGTGGCAGCATCCTCCTGAAGACACATTGCTGCCACGGCAAGTGCTTGATACATTCCTCTCACGGGATAGAGTCCTTTAAGCTTTGGATCAGCCATCTGTGCAAATTTTTTGCGGTCCTTGAACAAAGGTCGTGCCTGCAAGACCAGGCCATATGAAACATACAAGCTTAACGTTAAGTAGATGCTCTGTCCATTACTAAACTAATCAGTTAATGCATAACAAAGAATGAATTATCAAACACAAGTTCCTGAGCCTAAGAAAGCATGGATATATTGAGCAGAGATGCTTTTTTGCAAAGCTAGCCTCTGGTGTTTTAACAGAAATATATATATATATATATATTAGGAACATGCAAATTCAAGCAACCCTCTTCGATTTCAATGCACTAACTCAGGCCTTCAAACATATATATGTTCATGAATAATATTCCAAATCCCAAGTCTTCATGTCCAGAGTATTTGTTGACCAGACTAGATGAAAGAGAAATAAGCCATTGAATTGGAGGAATTAACAAACCCAAGAAACAAGATTTTGCTCCTTTGCTGACCGGGAATTGTCAATAGCTTTTCTCCCTGTTATTAACTCTAACAAGACCACTCCGAAACTGTACACATCTGACTTGACAGTCAGCTGGCCTGTCATAGCATACTCTGGTGCACAATATCCATAAGTTCCCATTACTCGAGTGGAAACGTGAGTCTTATCTCCAACAGGTCCGAGTTTGGCCAGCCCAAAATCCGATAACTTTGGATGAAATCCCTCGTCCAGTAAAATATTAGAGGATTTAAAATCACGATATATGACTGGAGGGTTGGCTTTGTCATGCAAATATTCCAACCCTCTTGCAGCACCTGCAGCTATTTTCATTCTTGTGTTCCAATCTAATGGCTCCTTATCAGGCGGGAGATCTGCACAAGAAAATTAATTTATCCTGACTGATTTCAGCTCGTGAATTCCAATTCATAAACCCTCGACTTGAAGATTGGTTCACAAGACTAAAGATCACTATCGCACTATTAGACAACAAATACAAAGCATTTCACAGAAATTAAAGCACCCCAATTATCTGGTTAGGCAAGACAAATACCATGGAGATGGTTTTCCAGTGATCCCAATTGCATGTACTCGTATACCAAAAGCCTCTGATCACCATCAGCGCAATATCCAATAAGGTTAACAAGATTTGGGTGATGAAGAAGACTCAACATCAAAACCTCAACAAGGAACTCCCTGTTTCCCTGCAATCCATTCCTGTCGAGTTGCTTGACAGCCACAATCTAAATACAGTAAACAATAACCTCCATATCAAAATATGATTATCAATTTTTCTGGTTAATTTTTAACAACCTCAAGAAAGGAATTGATCTCTTAAAATCGTTGCCAACTTAACAATTTCTACCAACAAAGAAATGGATCTAGAAATCACCTGACCAGTGCTCTCAAGCCTCCCTTTATAAACTCTGCCAAAGCCTCCTTCACCCAACAGACACTCAGGCCGAAAATTATTCGTCGCTGCAGCCAATTCTCGAAAAATGAATGTTTGCGCAGCAATATGCGGTTCCCCCATCTTGGGAGGTTCATCTTGCCTGTTCCCATGGGAGGACTTCGATCTCAATCTATCTGTATCATCACTCCCCAACAAAAAAATGAACAGTAAACAACAAGGTTCTAAAAAGCTTCCCAGGAATCAAAACAGCCCAAATTTTCTCAACCAAAAGAAAAGAAACAACAGTACTCTCAAGCTTACAAATTTGTTGAAGCATTAGCAAAACATATTTACTGATGAACTCTGTTACAAACTTAAAACTCGTCTGAGAAGATTTGATCCTAAATCAATGAGGAAGTGACTACTGAAATTATCCCAACATACACAAATGTGATGAGAAACAGACTGTCCATAAATGTGTCTTAATATTTAGATAAAATTCTGATGAGAAATAGACTATCCATTCGTGGTAATCTCTTTAAATAAATTTTTGATCAGAAACACGGTATATCCTTTGATAGGTTCTCTGTTTAGATAGTATTATGATCAGGTACAGAGTGCATCTATTAATGGGTTCTCCGTTTAGATAAAATTATGATCAGAAACAGAGTGTATCCATTAATGAGTTATCTGTTTATATAAAATTTTGATTACAAACAAGCTGTATCCTTTGATGGGTTCCCGGTTCAGATAAATTTTCCACCAAGCAGATTCTGAACAAAAGGGAATCCAGCAGGAACCTTATCAGTTAATGCTACTATTGAATTCACCATGACAAGTTCTGAGAATCCTTCAGGCAGTGAATACCCAAAAAGAAAAAACCGTACCCGAAGAGGCTTTGGGAAGCTGATTAGAAGATGCAGCAGGGTATTCATGGTCATCTTTGCTCTTAATATCATTGAGTTCGGACCTTTTCAAGTGCTGCACGTCCTTTACGTCCTTTGCAGATCCACAGCATGGAAAACAAATCATTTCTCTGCTCAGCTAACAGTTAATCTCAGTATGAGCAGAATCCAAGTTCAAGAGGAAACAAGAAAATTCAATAACAGTTCAAGGGGAAAAAGAGAAAATCCAGTAACAGTTCAAGGGGAAAGAAAGCAAGCAAGTAGATCACAGTGATATCTCTGATCAGGTGAAAGTTAATCTCAGTGTGAGCAGAATCCAGTAACAGTTCAAGGGGAAAGAAAGCCAGCCAGGCAGCCAGCAGAGCAGAGTGTGATATATTTTTGCCTCTGTCCTTGTTCTGTTAGAGAGCTGTGAGGAAGGGACGGGGGATGCGTTTAAGGCCTAACGAATGCTTTCGAATTTCGTCCCTTCTTCGCCGTTGGAGAGCACCGCTAAGTAACTGTGCAATTAACCCAGATGCAAACCTCCGGTTAGGATGACACGTGGAACTTGATTCAGCAGGGACCACTAACTTTGTTTTAACATCCCCTAGAAACTGGGGAGAACAATATGGCATGTGGAGTTTGTGGGCGGTGTGGCGAGAGTTCTGGTGATGGGATTCTTCACGTTGTCCCCATTTTGTCTGCCTGCAACTCACATTTCATTTGCGTTCTTTGTGTGGAAAAGTAACGATGTATAACTGAATTCCAATATTTTTGCCTCAAAATTAGTTCTCAATTTAGTGATGTCCGATACTGTGAGGTTTTCTGCATGCAAGTTGTTGGGTGAAGTATATATAAAAGTTATAGTTTTGTTAGAATTTTGGATTATGCAAAAGTTAGGGTTTTGCTGAGGTAGTATTTGAGGATATTAAAATAATTTATTTGATTGATTTATAAAATATTTAAATACTAATTATTATAAATAATTAATTAATTGGATTTATCTTAATTGATTGATAAGAATGATTATTATGCTTGTTATTTAGATTCAAATTATAATTAGTTAATTGGATTTATTTTAGTTGATAGATAGGAATGATTATTATGTTTTTTATTCTAGATTTAAATTTTATAAGTACTATATTGAGCTTGTATTTTTATTAAGTATATGGTTTGCTATTATTCTTATTTAAGGTGTAGACTCTTTATTTTTCTTTAGTTTTGGTTCTTGTTAAATCATAAAATTTGGTATATCTAATTAGTCTAAAGAGTCACTGATTCATTATGGTTAAAAAATGTATATATGTTAAGCTCATTTGACCTAGCCTAAATTAGTCCAAAGAGTTATGGATTCAACATGGTATATATATATATATAGAGAGAGAGAGAGAGAGTGCCTTAAACCCTAAAGAATATTATACTCTTCCCTAAAGATCAGAGAATGTGGTAAAAGAAAAATGTTTCATAATAATTGAAATTTGATAATGATAATATTTCCCTTTTCAATTTTTTGAATTAAATTACAATAAAAGACTGTGATAAATTAAAATTGATATTTACAACAAAAAAAAGATAGTAAAATTTTAAGAATACATTAATATTATAAGTAAGCATAGTGTTTAGTACATTTTTGGTAAAGTGAATATGACAAAAGTTAAAACAAACTATGAAGAATTAGATTGAAGAAAAACAACAGAAAAGGAAGATTGGAAATGATTATGTGATGAGGTTATATTTAGTGTATTATTGTGATAGTTCTGAGTATTGTTGTTAAATTGCTTAAAACTCTGAAGAATATTTTACTCTTTCCTAAAGGTCAGAGAATGTGGTAGAAGATAAATGTTTCATAATAACTGAATTTTGATAAGAAGGATAATGTTCCTCTTTTCAATTTTTTGAATTAAATACAATTACCAATTTTATTAACATTAAGATAAAAGATTATGATAGATTAGAATTGATATGTACAATAAAAAATTGGATAATGAAATTTGAAGAATACATCAATATTACAAGTAAAGATAGTGTTTAGTACATTGTTAGTAAAGTAAATATGACAAAAGTTAGAACAAACTATAAAGCATTAGATTGAAGAAAGACAAAAGAAAAGGAAGATTGGAAAGGATTATGTGATGGGATTATATTCATGTATTATTGTGATAATTTTGAGTGTAGTTGTTAAATTGCCTTAAACCATGAAGAATATTTTACTCTTCCTTAAAGGTAAGAGAATGTGGTAAAAGAAAAATGTTTCACAATAATTGAATTTTGATAAGAAGGATAATATTCCTCTTTTCATTTTTTTTTTGTAAGCTTGGCAATGCTACATCTTATTCATGTCCAATATATCACCCCGATCGGGCAGGGAATTGAACTGGTAACTTCACATCAAGGAGTGCCTTAACAAAACACCTGATCACCATCTATCCAAGACCCCATGGACTCCTCTTTTCAATTTTTTGAATTAAATACAATTACCAATTTTATTTACATTTTTTTGTAAGCATGGTAGGACTACATCCTCATCATGTCCAACTTCTCACCTCGATCGGGGGATAGCACAAGATTTGAACCCAAGACTTCCGGTTCGGCAAGACTTCATTTCCACAGCCATTGCCAAATTGAGCTACCTCAAGCAGACCAATTTTATTTACATTAAGATTAAAGATTGTGATAAATTAAAAATGATATTTACAAAAAAAAGATGGATAATGAATTTTTAAGAATACATCAATATTTTAAGTAAAGATAGTGTTTAGTACATTGTTGGTAAAGTAAATATGACAAAAGTTTGAACAAACTAGGAAGTATTAGATTGAAGAAAGACAAAATAAAAATAAGATTGGAAAGGATTATGTGATGAGCATTTTCAATGTATTATTGTGATAGTTTTGAGTGTTGTTCTTAAATTGCCTTAAACCCTGAAGAATATTTTACTCTTCCCTAAAGGTCAGAGAATGTGGTGAAAGACAAATATTTCATAATAATTGAATTTTGATAAGAAGGATAATATTCCTCAGGATAACTCTTCCAGATTGACCCCTAAAACAATGTTGTGATTAATCCAGAAGAGTTATCTTGGTCATTATGAATCACAGAAGTTTGAGTTCTAAGATAATATTCCTCTTTTCAATTTTTTAAATTAAATACAATTAGCAATTTTATTAACATTAAGATAAAAGATTGTGATAAATTAAAATTGATATTTACAACAACATCAAAAAATTGGATAATGGAATTTTAAGAATGCCTCAATATTATAAATAAAGATAGTGTTTAGTAGATTATTAGTAAAGTAAATATGAAGAAAGTTAGAACTAATTATGAAGTATTAGATTGAAGAAAGGCAATAAGAAAAGGAAGATTGGAAAGGATTAAGTGATGAATAGATTTGATTAAATTGTACCTTACATTATGTGCATCAATTTTTTTAGAGAATGAAGTATGATATTATCCTCAATAGAGTTAGTGTTGTAATGGAAGGACCTAAATCATGGACTTGAACTACTTGAAATTTGCCCCCCTTCACTTTGTATTAAGAACTAATTGCACCTTGACTCTATTATCAAGAATTTAGTTCTTACCCACATTAATTTTACAGCCAACCTTAATGTGTGTCTCACTAATCCTCTTGAAAGTTGGTTTCAAATGTCTAGTTTGCAAATTTGACCTCTCCCTAATATGTAAATATGATGCATAGTGAAGGAAAAAACATTAATTGGTATCTACCACCCTATTTCCACATACTTGACACAAGATTTTCTCCCATGACCTATTTGGTTGTTCTCATATTCCTGTTTCACATCTCAACTTGTGTGAGTTGGTTCTTATTTGTGATATAACCTATTTTTCATTGTAAGATGTTAAGCTTCAACTTTGATCTTCTCTTGTTTGTTGAACTTGTCTATGTAGTATTATTGTTTTCTTTTGGTGTATTTTCTCCATCTCCCTTTCATGTAACATTATTGTATATAATTATTCAACATCATTTTATGAGATGGGAACTTATCTTTTTTCATTCTCTGGTCTTCAAATTATCATCATATATTGTCGTCCTCCTTTTTAAATCATCATATGTCGAAATCCTTCCAAGAAAAAGTTGTTCTTGTTCAAATTTGCATATTCTTTGTATGATGCTCTACTTACATGACAAAAATGTTGTTTTTGAATATTCCTGTGAATTTAAATCATAACATAGACACCTAGCAATAAACAAAATTTACAGTACATGAAAAATATCTAAAATAGAGAATAGAAATAAAAAGTCCAAGGTCAATGTTCACGATGCTCTGACCAATATTGTCCATACCCATATCAAGGAGATGTTATTGCATAGTTTATAAATCCTTATTTTCTATTAACTCAATTAATAAGTGAACTCATGCTTGAACCATGTTTTGATAACTCAATAACTTGCCAACAACAAGCTAGAGTTGTAAGCACTCTTTCCTCAACTCCATTGTCTCTTGGTTGATGATGCGCAAAATCCATAATAAGGGTTATCTCCTTATCTCCCACCTCATTCTAAGCTTGAGACTACACCACCATATTGGAAATGGTTGGCTTATTCTCCAAGGAAATGACTTCTTAGGCCCTCAATTATCGCTTTAATTATTTGATTTCAAAAGTTGGGAACCTCCCTTCATGCTTCTTCCCTCAATTCATTGCAACAATTATTAGAAACAAACAAACAAAATGACCTTCCCCTTCTTCCACACAAGTAATTCCATAACTAGGCCATGAAGATCTTACCTAAATTAAAACCCACCAAGTTAATTTATGGCGATCTCTTTGTGCTTTCTTGAATTTGATAACAAAGATATATAACATACCCAATATCTCATGTTTATCATGGATCTAGGGGCAAATCCTACCACAACTATGCAAATCGAAGAGCCCCTCAATGTACCCCTAAGTGATGACCAAACAAAGCTTTTAAGGAGCATTCATGAGAATTCCTAAAGCCAAAATTTCCCTTGTAAAATGTGATGGAGGTCCCTCAAAACATATGTCCAATTTTTTTCCACAAGAATGCAATTTCCCACCTATATCAATAATAAAGTGAAGGGATCATTGCTTCTCCCGTGCATCTTCTCCATGCATGAGGCACCTCCCTCAACATGGACGATTGAAGATTTTGTATACAAGGTGGAAACATTGTTGGTTAACATGTTTTCCTCCATCAGTTCATTGATTTTCTCATGATTTTTTAGGGTGGTAGGGGAACCACACCGCCCCCCACCCCACTCTCGAAAAAGGGAAAAAATAAATTGCAATTCATTGAAAATTATGGTATGGATGTCCTACTAATACCAGGTTTGTCACTTCTAACCTCTTGTCCAAGTCAACATGTTTCTTTAGCAACATGCCACTTTTCAAATCTCTCTTCTTCCATCATAATTCTAAGGATGGTTATTGTGAGGTGACTATATCTGTTTTATAAGGTTTTGACCCTTAACTTAGAATCAATGCTAATGGTTATTTTTCTATATATGCTTCTACCAAATAATCTCACCCCATAAAGAAAACAAGTTCCTCTACCTAATTATTGGTGAGTCTTTTGAGACCCCAACCAAATAAATTCCCTTCCTTTCCTACGTGATCAAACATAATCCCTTATGTTTTATAAATTAATATCCATTATATATTATATTAATAGTAAACTTAAAATACAACTTAATTGGCGATAGCTAGGAAAATGAATTGTTATGTTTGAGGAGGTTTGATGTTCAAATCCCCCAATTCACTTATATCTGTAAAAAAAACATATTTAAACACATAGAAATTATAACACTAATGGTTAAAATCTCATATCATATTAAATATAAAAACAATCCAATTATCAATTCCTCTAAATACAATCTAGGTTACAAATAAAAAATTTGATAAAAAAAATACATCAATATATTTAAATTAAATTAAATTTTCTTTAATAATGAAAATATATTTTTTAGATTTTATTAAATCTATTAAAATATAAACCCATTACTTCCGCATGGCCAAACATGTATTTAAGAATTACAGGGAAATGAAACATGTGGAGCCCTTTAATATCTGTTATGTGGGGCAGCAACCTACATTCTCCCACTGTCATACAATATCTTTGCTACATAAGTAGACAACACTTTACTTGTGCATTAAGTAACACTAGGCACAAAGTGAGGTTAGGTGGGTTCCCACTTTCTCATTATTGTGCATCGTCAACAAATAATATATGTTACAGGCATGAAAACATAGGTCTGTTCTACCTAAACACTCTCATACGTCAGTGGGGTTACAATCACAACAATATTACTTTGCCCAGCAAGTTAACATGAGGTGAAATATTAAAATTTAAATGCCTAATGCCTAATGCTATTTGCATCTAATACTTATAATAAAATGCATGCATGTTATGTTATATATATTTAAATGTAAACAAGGTAACCTGTTATGTTATATTTTTTAGATTATAGATTTAAATTTAAAGAAGGTAAAGTATATATATGTGGAAGATATTTCTTTTCTTTTAAACAAAATTAATTTGGTATTTAATTTCGTCATAATTTTAAAAATAAAGTATTATTATTATTATATTGAAGATTATAATCTTATTTTAGGGAATATTCACCACTTTGTATGAATTAGTATATTAATAAATTATTGATTAAAATTGGTCTAAAAATCATAAAAAAATATTTAGTCGATGAATAAAATAAAATAGTAATACTTGAAATAATTAGACTCTTTGAATATCCTACCAACTTAATAAAACATTAAGCATTGCATTCAAGTTCTTTACATATGGATGGAAAAGATATATTACATTGCGGTAGTCTAATGATTATGTTTTTTTGCCTTGAAAGTTATGGAAATTCCGGTCATATTTTGAAAAAATCCGGCAGGGATTTTTGTAAATCCAAGTAAAAGCTGTCAAACTTCATAATTTTAAGTGCTTTAGAAGTTTTTAATGGCTCTGAATCCATTTCCACCATCAAAGACATGATTCAAAAACTGCCTCTACAAATTTTTTTGAAATTTTGTTACCTGGATTCCAACTACTTGTGACCATTTGGGCAATTCCTTTGCCTCCATAAACGACTCCTATTACATTTAACATAATTTACATAATAAGTGTTAAAAAAACACTTAAATCATCTTATTTTCGATAAGAATGATTTTTGAATGATTTAAAGTTCCACATTTTAATTTTTTTTTTTTAAATTAACCATCTAAATCATTTTAAAATTCACTAAATTTCCCAAAACAAAATTTCATATACAAAAATTATGAATAAAATTCTAACTTTCAACCTACTTTTTATCTATCAAATTTAAAATTAAGCTTAACCAAATAAACAATATAGATTGAAAACTTCTTATCTTATACTTACAAAATATATAAACATAAACTTCACTAACTTTTCACTAATTTATCATTTCATTTAACCCCTCTTATTGACGACACATATATCACTTGAAAACAAATTAACCTAATTACCTTAAAATTATTGGACAAAGTTTCCAAATCAAAAGTAAAACTTGAACTTGCGACATTATTATTATAAAATTCAGTCAAATTTGATAAGTTAAACATCAAACTTGCGTAACGTGGAATTCAAAAACCCTCGGAATGCTTGATATGTTTAAATGATTAAAAAATGGTTGATAATCTTGATATGTATGTTTAGATGATTAAAAAATGGTTGATAATCTTGATATGTATGTTTAGATGATTAAAAAATGATTGATAATCACATGTTAGCCTTCCCCAATTCGCAACATATATGTCGCTAAAAGCAAAGTACGACGTGGATGCAATTAGGAGATGACAACTTCACTTTTTCCAAGAGCCAAAAAAGTAATTGAAAACCACGCAAGGGATGTATTATAGGCTTTTGTGATATGGAATATATGGTTGGAAAGGAATCAACGAACTTTCAATGCAAAATAAAACCAATTCTATTCTTTTATTTTATTTATTTTTAAAATCTCAAGGGGCATGAAAAAGAGCATCATTTCATAAGTTTGAAAATGAAAGGCTTTGTTACCAATAGAGGATCTAAACCTAAGCTAGACTCTTAGATAGTTAGTATATTGATTGTGATATAATCATATAGTAACTATTTTGTGATGACCTTTATCTAAATAGAATGAACCACTCCCTCATTCTCCCTTCATTAAAATGAATTTTATGAAGCCTTTATGAAGTCTTAAAAGGGAATCTAGGTTGTGTAGGGATAAGAGTGATTCTAGGAATGAAATATGAGAATTATTACTTTTAACAGGTGTAGAACATAGAGATTTTAATCAATAATGGAGTGAAGAAGAACATAGGTCTTTCATAAAGGATGGGAAACTTATATTTTATTAGTAAGTAAATAACAAAGTTAATAGAAAAAATAAAGTGGGACAAAATGCATAATGAATATTAATTATGCTTCTTTGTAAAATATCTTATCACCTTTGTTTTTGGTTACTTTAAACTTGAAGAAAATTACATAAAGTGGAAGATGTAATGCTTATAAAAAATGGGGAGAAAAACTTTTTTTAATAATCTCAATAAAATATTAATAAATTTTAGTCGTATACTAAAATAGGATTAGTAAGCATTACAAACAATCGAAGCTAATTATAACATTAAATATTTAATTACAAATCTAAATAGTATCATATAAAATAAACTTATGCGGTTGATTGATAGTGAAATTGGAAAAATAGTAGATTCATGTTGACCGAGAGAACTTTTTAGGAACCTAATTATGGAGATAAGTTGCAATTAATGATACATAAGGTTTTATATCTATATTTTTACATTTATATTATTTTCATGACCAAAAACATGATAATTAAGGCATGTTTAACTATGATTTAAATTGGATCGAGAATAAAATGAGACAATGCCATATTATAGAGACAACATAAGCTATAATATTGAAAGCAAAGTGCTATAGAGAAATTAAATTATATTCATGAATTAAATGATGAAAACACTACAATGTACATAACAATATAAAAATTATTTGAGTGTTGGTAGCATATTTATGAGAAACGATATATTGACTATGTTATTTTGCAAAAATTCCATCAAACTTTTCTAAAACTACATTTTATCATAATGTCAAAACCCTAAAAGGAAAAACATCTAAAACCCAGAAACCATAACCCTAGGAACTAAGGTGGTGAAAGGAGTGTAGGTATCATGTCCCTAGGAAGACTGTTGGTACCATCCCATGACCTCCTTTTTCCTCCTAAAACATATCATTTGCCTACTTCTTTCCATCATATATCTCTTAGATCCCTTGAAAATTGATTAGTTAATAGTCCTATAGTTATTAAAATGCATTAAAATTGATTTAGGAGTTTTATGTTAACGAATTAGGAATTTTTGGTAAAATGGCTGCAGGAAGTTCCAACATCCTGTAATTGGTTCATTGTTTGACATGTGGCATGACAGCTAGGCTAGAGCGAAGGGTAGGGATGAAAAGTAGAATGTCCAAGCATGGACGAATACCTATCCTACAGCAGAATCGACCCTCCTACATGCACGGTCAACGAAGGTCAAAGTATAGCATGTTGGCGACAAAGGCAGCAACAACAAAGCATTCTAAATTGATTTAGTTTTGTTCCTTTTTGAAATTAGTTTAGGATAGAAACATTTTCAAAAAATCGCGACATGATAAAAGCGGCAATAGCCACATCATGAATGTACATTCGTTTTCGAAATGTAAGGGTTGTAAAAACATATGTAAACACAGTTCTGAGTAGTCAGTAGTTGGTTATCGTTGTTTCGTTTGAAAACAGAGTTTGAACTTAATATCAAAAACATAATTGCAATCACGATCTTTTCCTTGTTGCGTTGATTTGATAATTGGTTGATCACAGTCCAGTATACCTCTGGAACGCGGACGAGCCCTGCGTTAACTTGGTATACTGTCATTTACTTTTCATTCGCAACTTAGGGTATTAAATGATATGCACAGTAATTAGAATTGGTTGTTGACTTCAATAGAATGCGTATGGTTTATGTTTATGAGAGTGCTTGAACAGTTCATCACTGAGATCGTGAATCGTATCTTATAAGGGATTTGATCCTTTGTTGTCTTTTAAAGCAATGTCATGAACCCTATTATCATTTCAAAGTATGCTTACAATTTAAAAGTATGTTATCTTGCATGACTATTTGTGAATGCTGAGTATTTGTTGAACAGGGGTTTTATGCATAGTGTCTCTGTAAGGAGATTGAAATCTTGGTTTGCAGTGACACACAGTGTTTTAATTTGGTAAATGAATTGAATGACAGTGTTGTAATTAGGTAGATTAACTGAGTGACCTAAGTGTTTGGGTGATAGGTAACATACCTAAATCTTCCGTAAATAAGTCCTGTGACCTACCATCATAACCACTTAGCTAATAATCCTTTATGTCTATATATTTTAGATGCATGCCTCTAAGTCTACGCATCCTGGTTGATAATAAATATAGCCTAGTCTAGCACCCTAGACAGGACACTACATTTTGGCGCCGTTTCCGGGGAGGCGTACTTAAAGGATTTAAAAAGAAAAAAATTTCAACAAACAAAAATAAGCAAAAACACAGTTAGAAATCATGTTCATGTATGCCTAGATTTAGAAACAGTCAGGGTAGATTCATAAAAACCCCCCACCATTCAAAAACTAACCCATCATCATCAGGAGCAGACTCTTTAGGGAATTCAACACCAGCTGAGGAAGTCATTATACAAGCTTTAGAGGATAAACAAAAGTCAGGACAGAGACTTACTCTCATCGAAAGGCAAACTTTATTAACACATAAATTGCAGAAGAAGTACTTTCCTAGGTCTTCCACACAAGGAGAAAGTAGCACAGTGACCGAACAATCTTTCTTTAATCTCCTCTTTAAAACAAGTGACACTGACACAGAGAAACCTATTAGAATGGTTGAGGAAGGAGATGGATCAGTACCAAATCAAGGACATAGAGACAAAGAAGAGTCAACTTTTAAGTTTCCTATACATGAACCACAAGAAGATGATGAGATCAAAATGAAGAACATACCTCCATTCGTGCTACCAAACTTTTATGGTATGGCTTCAGAAGATCCAGACTCATTCTTGTTCGAGTTTGACATTGTATGTCGAACATATGGCTATACAGATGATGCCCATAGGCTTAGACTCTTCCCAGCGACATTAAAGGCATCAGCCTTAAGATGGTTCATGAGGCTTGGTGAGCATGCTATAGTTTATTGGGATGACATGAGAAGAATATTTCTAAGGAAATATCAACCTTACTGTAGATCCAAATATTCTAAAGATGATATCTTTAGAATGAGCTAACAAGAGGATGAAACCTTAGACGAATACTTAGAACGGTTTGTCTACAACTTACAAAAATCCAAACACCGAACTATGCCTCTTGATTTGATCCGCACAATATTCTTGAAAGGCATTCGAGAGGAATACATGGATGACCTTAACTTGATGGGCAAAGGTGACATTTCTTCTTTACCCTTTGAAGAAATCGCTGAGTTATGCGAAAAGTATTGAAGGAGCAAAGCTAAAATGGGAAAAAGAACCTTGTCATCCAAAGTCACAAAATCTGCCTGAGCAAGTGTCACAAGGGCTGAAATAGGGAATCTGTTAGAAGAGTTTAAAACAGATCTGTTAAGCACCCTAGGGAATCAAATTCACACTCTAAAAGCTAAAAAGAAACAAGAAGTTGAAGATCAGATAATGGTTATTTTCTGCCCAAAATGCCGGAAGAAACATGCATTAAAAGACTGCCCACTAGAAAACATCCAAGTTTGTGCTTTCTGTACTGAACATCATGATATGTTTAACTGTCCTAAAGTTAAGGTTTTGTAGAACTATAAAATGAAAGCTAATGCAGAGATGGAAAACGTGTATTACATGGGCACAAAGAGACCATGGCAGCCAAGGCCAGCACCTCAAGGTATGTTTCCAAATCAAAATTTGCAATTTCCTGTAAATGTCAAATGTATGCACAGAACTCATGGAATGTACCCATGCCATGGCAACATCAAAACAACCCACAGCAACAATGGAGACCATCTCAACAGTACTCTCAATTTTATCATACATATCCTCAACCATACCCACCATATTCACAACCATATCAACAATACCATCAGCCGTATCCATCACATTCTCAACCATATCAGCAGTATCCTCAGCAAGCTGTTTATCCACCTCAACCTACTCAACAAGCACTGCCTGCTCCTCCACCAATAAATCCACCACAACTACAATT
>APFE031062248.1:1838-58484 GCA_000404065.3 Pinus taeda | reverse complement strand
TAGGCTGCTACAAAAAGCGTTGGACCTAAGGTAAGATCGAAAAACACTTGGTTTCTCATAGGATAATGTATATTTAGAGAAGGATTGCTCTTACTTGTTTTGTTTGTCACTAGAGAGTCTTAGACTCCTAGGGAGGTTAGTTTTGTCAACAAAAATAACTCTTTCCGCATGACAGTCACATAGGAGGTAAAATCTTATCATAGTAGCCTCTCATCTCATGTTTAGCCAATGATTGCTTGGGTGGATGTGGGAGGAGGGTTTTACATTCAGCCTTGCCTTGTCATTTCCCGAAAGCCATGGTGTGATGGGATTCATTCTCGATTGATCTTTAGATTGCCGAAAGGTTTTGGATATGGGTGAGTTGGTCTCAGGAAAAATCCTAAGGGTTGGGTTGGAGATGGTTTTCTCCAGGAAGCCCTCAACAGGTGGGTGGAGATAGGAAAATTCCTCAAGGGATGGTGAAGGAATTCTAAGGCATCCAAGCTTGGTTTGGTTATGTGATCTTGGGACCGGTTTAGGTGAGATCATGGTAGTGTCAGAGTGGAGGTGGTTTAACCTCTAGATTCCCTTGGTTTTTTATGGATTTTTTTATCCCATGAGATCCCACATTCATGCTTGGAATATGGAATAGGGGTGATTGGCTGAAAGAAAGATTTGGTTAAGCCCAATCTATGGTTGGGTGGTACATGGAAGTCCCTAACTTGGTAGGCTTTTCATATGTCAATAAGAGTTAAGTTCCTCTTGTATTCCATGAGTAATTATACGTGTCGTTATGTGGCTTTAATGGTTGTTCTATCATTGTTATTTATTTGTTTATATGTTCGTTATAAGCATGATTTTATGACAAATCAAAGTTATGGATCTTATCATGTTTTTATTGGTAAATTGATGGTTATTAAATGAATGAACTAATAGATGTTATTTCATCTATTTTGGTAGGGCATTAGTCCTTCTTAGTAAACCTCAAATAATTTTTATATATTTATGTTCAGATATGCATTCGTGACCTGTAGGTTGCATGTTCATCATGTGTTTGATGGAATGAGAGTCATGGTTATGATGGACTAGGGTGAGTCCCTGTTCAATTTTTGAGTTAAAATATTTGTCATTATGATATTTATCTATTTTTAGTGTTTTATTAAGTTCTGGGAAAAGGTCTAGATCCTAGCCCTAAAAAAGTGTCTCAAATCTTGTGGTCGCAAGCACAGAACTGCCTGAAAGAGATTGTAGTAGCTGGGAAGTAGGCTTGTGGGAGTGACTAGAGGGTTACAGTTGCTTGGAGGCCTTGTCATGGGAGTGACTGGGGGTCTATTTCACTGAAAAAGAAATTTATCTCAGGGGTTGGACACCTTAAATGGTTGGTTAGTTCCTAGGGGTCCTATAGCAACTGAGGGAAGTCAGTAAGGTCTTGTTTTGTCAGCTCCATTTCCTTAAGGTCATCTAGGAGGTTGAGTCATGTCATAGTAGCCCTCATCTCATGTTTACCCCAGGAAAGACGGTGAAAGTGGGTAGATATGGGAGGAGCTCATTATAGAGTGGTATGATGGCATGGTTCAAATACTTGGACTGGATGGGAAGGATGCATGTTGTTATGCATGCATTATCGTAGTTATGGTTATACATGTATAGTAGGTCATACATGCATCGTGATGTCATTGTATGCAATTTATGTCGTCACGATGCTATTTGTATGTTTTGATGTTGATGTGTTGACTTCGATGAAGCAGGAGGTGCAAATTATCAAAGCGAAGTTGTAGCACTAGACCTTGGGGTAAGAGAAGATGGTCATACAGGTTTGTATGTTAGACATGCAGGTATGATGGATAGTGGTGGTTATATGCATGTTTGTCATTCTATTATTATTGTGGTTACATGCATGATAGATGCTAGTTGATCAACGGTCATATGCACATGCATCATATAGTCATGAAGGGTAGTAACTTGTTGTTATATGCATTGCAACCATACACATGATGATTATGGTCATTGCATATAAGATATTGATGTTATTATGTATCGTGCTAATTTGGATTGGCCTGTGCAAATGGTAATGATTATGGTACTCAAGTTTGAGCTGATATATTTGTGATATTGTGTTGTACTAATCAGTACTGATTTTTACAGATGTGATAGCCTCCCCTAAGATACATTGACGTATGAGTTTGATTATGTCATTTATTTGGTTTTTGAGTGTTTGGTATCTATTATGTCGTTTATATGTTGTTTGAGTTTTTTATGAATTGCATGATATGAGTATGTGTCTATAGGATTGCATGAAGGAATGATCTTGTTTTAAGGCAGTGGTACTAACACATTATGTGTTGAGACAACTAATATATACTTGAGTGCAAGTGGGTGCTAGTTGTAGTATTATGATTTGTGACTATGACTTGATTATGGCACGGTTGTTAGTCTTGGTAAAGGTTGATTTCAGATTAATAGACATGATGTCTTGATCTTTGGAATGTGTAATTGACATGTGTAAATAGTTGCAGGGAAACATTCTTGGTATTAGCATGATAAGGTAACAATTTATTTGTGTATATAATTAATAGTTGGGTGATGTGACAATACATAATAAGACTCAATTGTAACAAGGAAAAAGGTAAAATAAGGGAATTGGGTGAGAAATCATTTAGCTATGTTTGGAAACCATAATTTGCAATGAATGATTCCTTTGCATGAGTATAGGAAGTCTGCTTAACCTTGATTCCAACTGACATTATGTGGATATGTGCTATATTCATGAAAATGTATTTGATAGGTATAACAATTGGTTTCTAGTTATGACTAGATTCATCGAGGAATTGGAGTCCCTTGAGATGTGATATATGTATGTGTTCATTTACAAGGAAACATGTTTGACACAAAAAGATAAGGTAACTGGTATATTGGTACGTTTATTTATGCACTGACAGTTATGTGTTTATGGCAGTATGATGCAAGGGATTGCATGGCAAAAGTGACTGTCGTGAAATATTGAAGAAGGCTCAGGTTGAACTTTCCCTTGGAGGCATTAGGAACCCATGGGGTTGAGTCATGGTGTTTGTTGATTTTGTGCTTTCGTTTCTTTGTGATTTGTTTTCACTTGAATTGTATTTTTCTTTATGTCTAGTGTATGGCCATACCACTTTGTTCATGGCGTCGTATTTCTATTGATTTTCAAGTTTTTCTTCTTAATTGTTTTTGGTTCTTGCCTTTTATGTTTCAAGGGTTTTAGGAATTGGTTGGGAAGGAGGAAAGTTAATGGAGCTTGAGGAGACTTGAATGAAACCAAACAAGTAATGTAAGTCTCAAATGAACCCTAGTGCATGTATAAGGACAAATGAAGGAAAGAATATGACAACTAGTTGGATTGGTTGGGTCCATTGAGGTAAATGAATGATGGCAGGACAGTTGTGGGAAAGGTAACAAAAAAGGTAAAGTAAATGGATTCGAGGTGTCAAATGCCTTGGATATATTGGGAATTGTTGCTCTCAATGTTGTGCATGTGTTGCACAGATAAAGGGAGTTCCCTTAACCTTGACGTTATGATATTTGGTAATTTTGTTGTGATCATGATTATGTTGATGTGTGTGTGTGTGTGTGTGTGTGTGTATGTGTGTATGTGTGTGTGTGTGTGTGTGTATGTCATTATCTTACATGGTCGTCAGGGATCATGATTTTTTCATGCTAGTGTTTACATGTATATGTATGTATGTATGTCATTGTCTGACAGAATTGTTAGGGATCATGCATGTGGAGGAAGGATTTCTTATGCAGGTGAATGGCATGTAATGGTTCCTGGTTTATGAGGAATGAGGTGGAAGAGTAGCCTAACAGATCTACGAGGTTAGTATCATGTGAATATGAATTGATATTATGTGATTATACTAAGTTTATGTTTATACTATGGAAGGTCATGCTGAGGGATACATCAGCTAGATGAAAGCAATGCAATCCACGACATGTTGGGACAAGCATGGATAGTGAAAATACATTAGAAGCTAGGTTTCTTGTTAGAAACAGTGTGGCCTCCCACTATGCAGTACTATTTTTGTATATATGTTGTACATGAGGTACCTATGGTGTTGTGTACATGTGGTATGTGTGCATGTTGCATATGCATTGTTGTGTACATATGGTGTTGTACGCATGTTGTATATGTGGCGTTGTGTACATAATGTGTTGTGTGCATGATGTAAATGTGGTGTTGTGTGCATGTTGTACATGTGGTGTTTTGTAAGTGTGGTGCTATGTGCATGTGGTGTTGTGTGCATGATGTACATGTGGTGTTGTGTGCATGTTGTACATGTGGTGTTGTATACATGTGGTGCTATGTGCATGTGGTTTTGTCTACACATTATGTAGGTGGTGTTATGTACATGGGGTGTTGTGTACACGGTGTGCAGGCGACACTATGTACATGTAGTATTGTGTACATGTCATACATGTTGTGTTGTGTATATTCGATACAGTGTTACAAATATTGTGTAGTCATTGTATCGCGACATGTGTATTCGTGGTATTGCAGAGTGTGTATGTATCTATATTGTGTTGTACACCGGGTAGGTTTATGTGTTGCATTGTACACCAGGTGTAGGTGTATGTGTCGTGTTGTACACCGAGTGTAGGTGTATGTGTCTTGTTGTACACTGGGTGTTGATTTATGTGTTGTGTTATACAATGTGTATGTGTATGTGTTGTACAGTGTGATGAGACAGGAAGGTACGAGATTGTTTGGGCACTTATTGTTGATATTGAAGGTTGAAGTGGTTTAGTCTCTAGCTTCCCTTGTTGTTGATATTAAGGGTTTAGGCAATTTAGTCTTCGGATACCCTTGTTGTTATTGAGGGTTGAGGTGGTTTAGTCTCGGGATACCCTTGTTGTTGATATTAAGGGAGGATGTGGTCCAGTCTTTGGATTCCATTGTTACTTAAAGATAAGGCATTGGGTGCTTGTCGAGTTTGGAAACCGATTCAGTGCATGTACAAAAAGGACAAAGAACAAAAGAAAAAGAAAAAGAATCATTTTAAAGATAAGTATCAATATTTCATTTTAGTTTTAATTATGCATGTGATCTATGACTCTGATTTATGATGGTTGCATGTGATTTATGATTTTGATTTATGAAGGTTGCATTTCAAACTAACGGTATGTGATATGTTTATCCTTGATGATTTGGTTAAAGATCTGCTTTGACTTATTATGACAAGAAGTAAATGGATTTGCAAGTGTACCTTATTGATGGGCCACCAATGAGGTATGATTTAAATTAGTTTCAATTTGTTTTAGTCTAATAGAAATTATATGCTTGGTACAGGAAAGCAAGGTAATGCCCAGTTTGGGTAGTTGAAATTGACTGCAAGGATTAACAACAGCAAAAAAAGGAATTGGAACAAGAAACAATATGTTGGTAAAGGACTTCAAATGCAGGGCCATTATGGGACATTAGTACCCAATAGTGTCCATTGATTTCCATGAGCATGCTATGACCGGTATGATGGTTTGAAGGCAAGGATATGCCTTGGTTTTTGGACCTTATGATGTGAGGAAACCTTGCTAAGGGATGGATTTCCCGGGATAGGGGATGTCGGGGAACTTGGAAGGTGAGTGACTGCACGAAAGGGGGTGACTAGATTTCCTAAGGGACTGTGTAGTAGAGAAGGGAAGGTTGGGGAATGAATTTGTTTTGGTTATTAGCATTGCCAAATGGAATTAGATGCAAATTGGGAGTGTACCCTGGAACAATGGGCCAGTAACTATTCACTGAGAGGAAAGGTAGCACAAGGATCGTAACATTGGACATTGGATATAGGTTTGAATTTGGCAGTGAATTATGGACTTCCTAGGAAGGAGGTGAACCCTGGTATTACTTTGAGGGTGGAGGTGTGAGCCTCTAGATTCCTTTGTTGTGGATGCAAGCATCGTATCCTTTTATTTGTTGGTTAAATAAAATGTGCATATGTATGTATGTGTATATTATTGTAAATATTGTATCAAGTTGTGGTTATAAAGCTCCATAAATAGCATGGTTATTTGTTAGTTGAAGAAAATGTGCATAAATATATGTGGTTGTTATTGTAAATACCATAATGAGATGTGTTATAAAGCTATAATAAGCGGTATGGTTGTTATGTTGTCATGTTTGTCATGATGGTTTTGATTTTGAGTGCGTTGTTCATTATAAATATTGCAATGAGCTAAGTTATAAAGCTCCATGGGCAATATGTTTTTATTTTCAACGGTCTTGTTGGTTACAAGTGTCATTGAACACCAAGGACAATGTTCCCCTAAGGGAGACGGGTCTGTAATAGCCCCGGGCTAAAAGTTCTTGTAATAAATCTAATAATTCATCATCCAAGGAGTACCCATGTTGCATACTTTTGATGGACCCTGCTACAAGAAAAATGAGAAATACATGAAAACACGTGATTACAAAGGGAAAATAAGACCAAGGTCATGGGACATGTATTCCAAGATGAATGTTGGGAAAACCATTCTAGTGGGCATCATTTGTTGTTTATTATAGCTAAGGGAAATTGGAAGAGGCTTGGAAAAGGAAAAAAAGAATTATTGGCATTTTATTTATGAAAATAAAGGAAAATAGAAGAAAAGGAAGGTGAAAGGTGACGGGTTGCATGTGTGGAGGAAATTGACAGAAAATAGAGGAAAATGAAGAAATTAGAAACATCAATAATAAAAAGGCTTTTGAGGATCAGTTCACATCTTTGATTGGTTTAGCCATTTTTCAGTTTAGTTTTGGAATTAGTCCAAGAGAGGAGAAGAGCACCAAGAGGAGAAGGAAAGAAAGAAAGAAAAAGAATGACAAAGAAAGAAAAGGAAGCACAAGGAAAGCAAAGGAAAAGAAAGGATCAAATAAAGAAGAGTTGGATCAAGCCACTTTAGTGGGAATACTTTTAGGTAACAAGTTACTAGTATGATTTCCTACTTGGTTTTGGCATGCATATTATATGCATCTATGTATTTGGTTTATTTGTTGTCATTGGCATGGTTTTTGTTGGATTTTGACAATGGTTTTGGCCTTGCCTTACCATTTCGGATAACCATGGTGTTATGGGATTCATTTTGGTTAAGCTTTGGATTGTTGGAAGGTTTTGGATCTAGGTTAGGTGGTCTTAGGAAAATCCTAAGGGTTGGGGGTGGAGATGGGTTTCTTCGGGAAGCCCTCAAGAGGTGGGTGGAGACAAGAAAATTCCTCAAGGGATGGTGAAGGAATTCTGAGGCATCCAAGCTTAGTTTGGTTTTGTGATCTCGAGAACGATTTAGGTGTGATCATGGTAGTGTCATGGTGGAAGTGATTTAACCTCTAGATTCCCTTACTTGTTTATGGATTGGTTTATCCCACGAGATTCCACATTCATACTTGGAATATGGCATGAGGGCGAATGGTTGAAAGAAAGATTTAATTCAATCCAATCTATGGTCTGGTAGTACATGGAAGTCCTTGACTCAGTTGGATTTTCATATGTCAATAAGAGCTAAGTTCCTCTTGTATTTCATGAGTAAGTATACTTGTTATTATGTGGCTTTAATGGTTGTTCTATCATTTTTCTTTATTAGGTTGTATGTGATGAGCCCTAGTATTGCAACAAAAATGTTGCAACTCCCAAGGTTACCAGCTTAAATTATCAACCCAGGGTTCGTACAAAGTTGAGAGGTGTCGGGCGTATATGTGCAGCATGCAATATTTCCTTATTTCGTTGACCTGTTAGTAACAAAATCCATAAGAAAACATTTAGTGTAATTCAAACATGGAAATCTATCTTCTAATTGTAATTGCATATTTGTACTTGCAGTGAAGGAAAGGTGGGTATAGGGTGGTCTTTGGTCTTCTTCAATCATGAATTCAAAGCATAGGGGTAATTATTCAAGCCTAAGAGACAAAAACCAATCTTTTGGAGCAGATATTGTCAAGTTTACACATGCTACCGAAGGTGCTACAGGAGGTCTTGTTTTGCTACAGGAGGAGATAACTTGTTGAATTCCCAAGTAAATCAAATGAAAATGGGATGGGAATTTTTTCTTTGTTATGTAGGATGTATTAGGACTCCATTCCAAGTGGAATCACTTCAAAATACCCCTGTTAACAAGTGCTAAAAAATAGTAGAAAATTAATACTCTAAAAACTGGAAATTCAAGATCTAGTGAGCTAGTTAACCTACCAAATGCCTAACCTAATCAAGTGAAAATTCTATGGGGTAAATTTTTTTATTAACTTGAATTTGTTTATGACCCAATACAAGTGGAATCAAATAAAATGAAGCTCATTAACATGTTCTGAAAAATAGAAAAAAAATACTACTATTTTGCTACAAGGGACTTCCAGAAATTCTAGATCTGTGAACAAGTAACCCAATCCAAGTAGCTCAATGATAAATATGACTTTTCAAAGGCGTTCTAAGGATGAATCGTGTTTGTGACTATGTAAATGACCTGAATAATAACTCACTTCAATCATTTAACCAATATGACCTACAACAAAAGAATCATGAACAGTAAATGCATAAATAAGAGATGCAAGTGAAAAATAATTCAAAGGACATAAAGAAATTGTACAAGAGGGCCTTGAGGCTCCTGGGGTATCCAAGCCCAATGATACTTAGAGTCCTATGAGGGAAACCAATATTTAGAAGCTAATATAATTTGAATTGATAAATCACCCTTTTTATCAGTGTTCAAGGAAACTTAGCTTTAGTAACAAAATCCATAAGAAAACATTCATTGTAATTCAAACGTGGAAATATGTCTTCTAATTCTAATTGCATATTTGTATTTACAATGAAGTAAAGGTGGGTCTAGAGTGTTCTTTGGTCTTCCTCAATCATGAATTTAAAGCCTAGGGGTCATTATTCAAGCCCAATAGAAAAAAAAACACCAAGATTTCGGAGCAGATCTTGTCAAGTTTACAGATGCTACAGGAGGTGCTACAAGAGGTCCTATTTTTCTACAATAGGAGATAACTTGTCGAATGCCGAAGTAAATCAAATACAAATGGGATGGAATTTGTTTTTTATTAAGTAGGTTGTCTTAGGACTCCATTCCAAGTGGAATTACTCCAAAATACTTAACACTTGCTAAAAAATAACTGAAAATTACTACTCTAAAAATTGGAAATTCAAGAACTAGTGAGCTAGTTAACCTACCAAATACCTAACCTCATAAAGTGAAAATTAAATGGGGTAAAATTTTTTATTAACTTGAATTATTTTATGACCCAATCCAAGTGGAATAAAAATATAGCAGAAAAGTACTACTATTTTGCTACAAGGGACTTCCAGAAATTCTAGTTTTGTGAACTAGTAAACCAATCCAAGTAGCTCAATGATGAATATGAATTTTCAAAGTTGTTCTAAGGATGAATCATGCTTGTGACTATGTAAATGACCTGCATAACAACTCACTTCAATCATTTAACCAATATGACCTACAACAAAAGAATCATGAATAGTAAATGCAGAAATAAGAGATGCAAGTGAAAAAGACATTCAAAGTGCATAAAGAAATTGTACAAGAGGGATATGAGGCTCTTGGGATGACCAAGCCAATGATACTCAGATTCATATGAAGGAAACCAAGCTTTAGAAGATGAAAATGGCACCAAACTTCATTATTTGAATCAATCCAAGTACATCCCTACTAGAAATGAAAGTGGAGCTGCTAAATAACAAGTTTTCTTCATAAGAAGACTAATAAATACATGACCCTAGAGGAAAATTTGAATTGGTACTTATAAAAATTGACGGGGAAGCATTCTCCTTGAAACGAGGAATCTTTCCCCTCCACAATCCCTCAAATAGTGGATTTGGTTCCCAACACTAGGAATTTGCATTAAATGACAGGGAACACATTCCTAGATTTTCTCAATCGCTGGTGCTCTAGAATTTGTCAATAATTTCATGATATTTTATTCATTTATTATCCAAACTTGATCCTCTTGTAGTAGGGAGAAATTCCCTAGATTATCTCATCCTCCAAATCTTCATAATTTGCCCAATATTCTCACAATATTATACAAAAATAAATAATATTAGATGAAATATGCAATTATCTATAAACCTTCCAAATGAACATATTAAAGCTAAAAATATGTCATCTAATGCAAAAAAGAAACGTTTAATGTGTTAAAGGATGGTCAAATGTGCCTTAATTTATGTCTAATTTGGAGGCCCATCATACCCCCTGCTGAAAGTGTTTCTCATCCTCTAAGCAACTTAGTGACCTAATTGTGCCTCATCAATGGCCCTGGTGGTCTTTTTAACATCTAAAGCTACCTTAGAAGGAATTTTGGCACATATTCTCTTGCTCCATCCTCTTCCTCTTCTTCTCCAGCTCCTTCTTTTGTAGATCCATCCATTTCTCCAAGTTCTAATTAGGCGTGTGCTTATGTCTTAAGAAAAGTCTCCTTGTTAATGTCCATAATGTTTTCCCATGATGCAAGTTTTTTAACATTCTCCACAACATATGTGACAATTAACATCCTTGATGAGTCTGTGGACTCTCTTCAATTGAAACTACTCCCCCCATGATTTGACACTATGATTTTTCAAAGTTTTGCAAACCAATACTCCCAATCCTTCTCTTAGATGTCCCTCTTCAAATCTAGGGTAAATTTTCTCAAAATCAAGCTTTTTGTAGCTCTATAGAATTTCATGTAGCACAATGTCTTCTCTTGTAGCAAATTTGTCCCTTTATGTAACAATTTTTTTTTCCTATAACATCTTTGTTTATCCTGTAGCAGCTATGTTATCTCTTGTAGCAGGGTAGTTTGCACCTTGAGTTGCTTAGTTGTGGCTACTCTAATGGTTGACCTTCTCATGGGTGTTAAAAGTTGCTTCTCCTTTGGTTGAAACCTCCCCCCATTTCTCCTACTCCTCCTTCTTGGGGTTACTTGGGTGTATTTTTAATATTTGCCTTAGAGTAGTCTCGAGTGTAGACACAATGTCAAATTTTCCTTTTTATATAAGAGGGAGAAGGATGCTAATAATTTTTATTAGAACAAACTTTCCTTTGTCCCTATCTTTTCTTCACATATAAAAATTTATAAACGGAACTATTGCACGAATTTTTACTACAGGGTACTTAATTCAAGAAGAATTCTCCATGCAGATGTATGGAAATTAAAGAGGGAGAAAGCCACTTACTCCTTTCAAGATAACTTTGTCATGCACATGAAGGTTTGAGGACAACTTTAGAGAGTTTTGGCTTCCTTTCTCCCTTCAATTATCTCCTGTAGCTTCATTTTGGTCCTCTTGTAGTAGTTCAGATCCTCCTATAGCTCCTGCAAATATAGTTCAAACCAGCTCGGTGGCACCCTAGGCAGCCTCTAGTAGCATCTAGCTCGTCCTTTTATACCTCGATGGATTTCTCCAATTGTTTCTTGGGAAGGATTAATTGTGCAAGTGAATTTGAGCCTCGTACTTTTATTCCCTTTTATGGTAATAGATCAAAATGCTTTTGTGACTTGGATTTTGCATGAATTTCCTCCTTTAACCATTGTCTCCAATCCTCGTAATCATCACCCTTCTTAATTTGGCTTGTCCACATTGCATGAGTGAGGGATTTAGTTGCACTTAACTAGTTGAGGGTGGCTGAGACTATTGACCCATCCTTAGCTTATAAAACCTCATCTCTCATGCATTGACAACAAATTTCTAGTCATAATACACTCAAGAGAAGAGGTGAAGAATATTGCATACATGTACCTACCCGATGGTTGCTGGAGAGGAATGCATGTTGCTATTGAGTTGATGATCGATCCATGGTCCTCTAGAGGTGCTAATTTCCTTGCTTTGCTTGCTTCTACACACATTTTCATAGATTGATGATTCTTTGATTGATAAAATAGTTGTGTGTGCAAGTTTCTTCCCAATGTCCAATATGTTGTTGGTGGAGTGGATGGAATGCTTCTTAAGGAGGGTGTGTCCCTTATCAACTTCAAAAATGGCTTCATGATTCTCAAGGTGGTTGGACATTTTTCTTTGTGGGTGAAAAAAAGAATTGTTGTTGTGTTCTATTGTAACTGTACAGGCTGCTACAGGAGGAATCTCCTTCATGTAGCAGTCACTTAATTCCTCTTTTGAGACCTCATATTGCATGTAATTTTGAGGTAAAGTCATAAAAGGTATAAGGACAAGGCTAAAATCACCAGGAAGTGGTGTAGGTGGTGGAAAAATTGAAAGCAAAGCTTCCTTTATTTATTTATTTTTATTTTTATTTAATTTTATTTTTTTATATTTATTTTATTTATTTTATTTTATTTTTATTTTTATTTTATTTTTATCATATATATATTATATTTATTATTTATTTATTATTTTATTTATTATTATTTTTTTTTTTTTAATTTTTTTTTTTATGTATGGTGGAGTGGAAATTGAAGTTGAATTTTCACTAGATCGAGTGGATGGGTGATGAAAATGATGTTGGTATACCTCTCTCAACATTTCCTAAAGAAGACGTGACCTTTTGGCCTCTTTCTCCAATCAGATATGCCTCCTGTAACACTTTTGGTTGCTCCTGTAGCATCTCACGATAGTCTCTTGTAGCATAATTACTTTATCCATGCCTCTCAAACGGTGGACTAGATTGACCTGGAATTTTTTGAGCATGTTTACATCATCCTTATGCACCTCCCCATAAAAAATATTGGCCAATGGATGCACGAATCTCAAAAAGAAATGGTTGTAGGTGATGGAGGCCAATTTCTCGAAAAGTGTGCACTAAAATTTGCTAAAATTACTTGAGCATGTTACCATCATCCATATGCATCTCCACATGGAACAGCTCTACTAATAAATGCACGGTTTTCAAGATATGGTAAAACCAATCTTGCCTTGTGTATTTTGGCCTTCTATAGCATTTTAGGATAGTGAGGGAAATGAATGGGAAAGGCTTGGAAATAATGGGTGGATGTTGGAAATGGATGAGGGTGATGGATTGACATGGTCGTGGTCCTATTGGAGCATTTGGGAAAAGGAGGAGAAAGCCCAAGTTTAACTTCCTTTAACTAGGTTTTTGATCAATTTTTTCTTTTGGTGCTAAAATTGTTCTTTTTGCTTGCAAAGGTTGGAGCACCTACATTCATTAGAGAGAGACACATGGAGAGAATATTTTTTTCCTTTTCATTTTTCCTTTTTTTTTTCTAGTCCTACTTAGTGCCTCAATGAGGTTTTCAACTGGTAGGTCATCCTAAGCACCTCAAAGGAGGTTTTCACCAAAGATATTTTCCTTTTTTTCTTTTTTCTTTCCAACCCACTAACCGCCTCAAGGAGGTTTTCAATCAGTGAACCAATCTCAAGCGCGTCAAATGATGTTTTCACCTGAGATTTTATTTTTCTTCATTTTTCTCTTTTTTTCCATTTTGTGTTTCTTTTTTTCTATCCTACTACACTTGAAAAACAAATATCTTTCAAGTGTAGGAATACTTCCAATGGAACCATGTGCATAACAAGATGACAAATGAACTCATGTGTAGGCTTGAAACATATGCTTTAACATGTAGTTGAATATTATAAACCAAACACTTTAACTTTGATGATATCAGGCACTATTGAAGAAGAGAGTTATGCTCCATCTTGTTGATTTTCTAGAACCAAACCTCAATAAAGTTTTGATGCCCTTGGTTTGCTCGCTTATCTGGATCATTCTCCATGTCTTCTTCTACTATGACATTCGAATATTCTTCTTTTTTATGATTATTCTCTTGAAAACTTGGAGGATCTGGTGGTAAACATGAGGGAAATTTTTCATTCACAGATTCTGATGTATGCTCTTCATCAAGTGCAACCCATGATTCTTTGGTATTCTTATTTGAATCTTCTTTTTTTGAATGTTGTCCTTCAATGACATCAAAAGAATCTCTTTTCTGCAATACTCTTCCTAAGCTAATATGAATACCATTTAGATCAAGAGGAGATGTTTGGAACTGTGGTACCTCAACATTGTAAGTAGGTTGAGCTACTTCCTTGTGTGGGTTTGGAAATGGTGGTATAGGTAATTGTGTGGGAGTGGATATTTGAGATGGATGTGGTTGAGATTGTAGTTGTGGTGGAGGTGGATGGTAGGGATAACATGGAGTTGGGTACAAAGGATATTAAGGAAAATATCGAAGATATTGTGGATTTTTCCCATAAGGCCCTTTCCAAGATTGGTTTTGGGGTTGAGATGGCCAAGGTTTCCAAGGAAAGGGTGTGTTCCAATTAATTTTATATGATTTCACATATCCTTGAAATTGCGAATTAGGTTCTCACCATACCAAGTTGACTAGGCTACCATGGTCTTCTTGGATTTACATAATATAGTTGCTTTGGTGATTGACTTGCTACATTTTCCTCTCGGTAGAATTCCTTCAACCTTGGCAACGATGCAAAATATTTAATAGCATGTGATTCTGCATGGACAAAACAAATATCAACATATTTTTTCTCACCTTGCATTCTTAAAATTTCTACTTGTTTTCTTAGATTTCTAGGAATTTTTGTTTTGAAGTTATCATGCAAATTTCCAAGATAGGTTTGACTTACTGATCTTGATGTTGATTTACTTACTCTTTCCCTTCCTCTTGATATGTGCTTGCATGTTTCACAAATTTCTTCGAATGATAATTGGTATAGATCACCTCTACTCATTATATCAAGGAGATCAATCCACTCATCTCTAATTGTTCTAAGTAAGATGTTTTGAGTGTGTTGGATCCTAAATGATGTAATTTTTCCCTCTTAACATTATACATGAACCTCTCTACTATATCCTCAAGGCTCTCATCTTATTTTTGAGTAATTCTAAAGATTTCTTCTTTAATATCGTGATCTTTATATTTTTCTAGAAATATCTTTTGCATATCATTCCATGATCTTATTGAATCATTCCTTAAACTCATAAACCATTTTAGAACTATCCTTTAATTTTTCCGGAAACAATATCAATTTTTGATTGTTTAATAACTAACCATATGATCTCATAGTATTTCAAATTCAAAGAGAAAGGTTTTTGGATCCTCTGACATCATACCATGGAAGTTGGGAAGGAAATATGGAGGGATGTTCTTCATATGAACACTAATATTAGTATCTTGAATGGGGAATCTAAGAGGAGTTTCTTTATTGTCATCGTCTCCATCCATTTCTTCTACCTTATTTGTCACCTCTTCTTCTTATGCCTGCGAAATCGGATGGTGGTGTGGTTCTTACTATACCACGTGATCAAATGGGGCGGTTTGGTGTTGGAGAAGTTTTTTTGTTTTGTTTTTTGTTTTTTGTTTTGTTTTGTTTTTGTTTTGTTTTTGTTTTTTTGTTTTGTTTTTGTTTTTGTTTTTGTTTTGTTTTTGTTTTTGTTTTTTATTTTTTATTTTTATTTTTTTAAATTTGAATAAGAATTATAATGTGATGCAATTCTTTTGTCTTTGAAATGAAATATGCCTAATGAAAATTTTATCTTGCAAAAAGTAAAAGAAATGAATCAACTATCGAAGAAAAAATGCATACTTTGACACCTCCCCTGCAATGGCACCAAAAAGTGATGAGCCCTAGTATTGCAACAAGAATGTTGCAACTCCCAATGCTACCAGCTTAAATTATCAACCCGGGGTTCATACAAACTTAAGAGGTGTCGACATTGTATGTGCAACATGCAATGCGTCCTTCTTTCATTGATCTGATGCAATGAAGTAATATCATGAAATCAAACATGAACATAATTGCAAAAATTGAAACATTATTCTACTTGTATAGTGTAAATTAATACTCTAATTGCAGAATTTGGAATGTTGTTTTGAAAAAGGAAATTTGATATTTTCAACAATAATGCTTGTAACTGAAACCTTAAGGAAGCATGAATTAAAGAATCAATCATAGTCTACTTTGCATTGATGAATTGCCCTTTTTATCACTATTTTCAAGAAAACTGAGCTTTAGTAACAAAATCCATAAGAAAGCATTAATTGTAATTCAAATGTGGAAATTTGTCTTCTAATTCTAATTGCAAATTTGTACCCGCAGTGAAGGGAATGTGGGTCTAGAGTGGTCTTTGGCCTTCCTCAATAATGAATTTAGAGCCTAGGGGTCATTATTCAATCCTAAGAGACAAAAACCAAGTTTTTTGAGTAGACCTGGTCAAGTTTACACGTGCTACAGGAGGTGCTACAAGAGGTCATGTTTTTCTACAAGAGGAGATAACTTGTTGAATGCCCAAGTAAATAAAATGAAAATGGGATGGGATTTTTTAATTTTATTTATTAATTAGGATTTCTTAGGACTCCATTCCAAGTGGAATCACTCAAAAATACCTCGGTTAATGCATGCTAAAAACTAGCAGAAAATTACTACTCTAAAAACTAGAAATTCAAGAACTAGTGAGCTAGTTAACCTACCAAATGCCTAACCTAATCAAGAGAAAATAATATGGGGTAAATTTTGTTCTTAACTTGAATGTTTTTATGATCCAATTCAAGTGGAATCAACTCAAATGAATTTCATTAACATATTCTAAAAAATATCATAAAATTACTACTATTTTGCTACTATGGACTTCCAGAAATTCTAGATTTGTGAACTAGTAAATCAATCCAAGTAGCTCAATGATGAATATGACTTTTCAAATTTGTTCTAAGGATGAATCATGCTTTTGAATATGTAAATGAACTGCAAAAAAATCCACTTCAATTATTTAACCAATATGACCTACAACAAAATAATTGTGAATAGTAAATGTAGAAATAAGAGATACAAGTAAAAAAGGCATTCGAGGGACATAAAGAAATTGTACAAGGGGGCTATGAGGCTCCTTGGATGGCCAAACCCAAGGATAATCATAGTACTATGAAGGAAACCAAGCTTTAGAAGCTAAAAATTACACTAAAATTCATTATTTGAATCAATCCAAGTACATCCCTGCTAGAAATGAAAGTGGAGCTGCTAAATAACAAGTTTTCTTCACAAGAAGACTAAGAAATGCATGCCCCTAGAGGAAAATTTGAATTGGTACTTATAAAATTAATGGGAAATAATTCTCCATGAAAGGAGGAATATTTCCCCTCCAAAATCCCTCAAATAGTGGATCTGGTTCCCAACACTAGGAATTTGCATAGCTCCAGAATTTGTCAATAATTTCATGATATTTTGTTCATTTATTATCCAATATTGATCCTCCTGTAGTAGGGAGAAAGTCTCTAAATTATTTCATCCTCCAAATCTTCATAATCTGCCCAATATTCACACAATATTATACAAATATAAATAATATTAGGCACAAATAAGCAATTATCTCTAAACCTTCCTAATGAACATATTAAAGCTAAAAATATGTCATCTAATGCAAGAAAGAGAGGTTTAATTTACTGAAAGATGGTTATACGGGCCTTAATTTATGTCTAATTTGGAGGCCCATCAATATGTTAGTTATAAGCAAGGTTTTATAGAAAATCCAAGTTATGGTTCTTATCATGTTTTGATTGGTAAATGGATGGTTATTGAATGCACGACCTAGTAGATGTTATTGCAACTATTGTGAAAGGGCATTAGTCCTTCTTGGTAAACCTCATATTATTCTCATATCTCTATGTTAAAATATGCATTCGTGACCTGTCGGTTGCATGTTCATCATGTGTTTGACAGAATGACTGTCATGGTTACAATCGGCTAGGGTGAGTTGTTGATCAAGTTTTGAGTTAAAAGCTTTGTCATTATGATGTTTATATTTCTCGAGCATTTTATTAAGTTCATGGCAGAGGTCTGGATCCTAGCGCTAAAAAAGTGGCTTAAATCTCACGATTATTGGCACAAAGCTGTCTGAAAGAGACTGCAGTCGTTGGGAACCAGGATTGTGGGAGCGACTCAAGGGTTACAATCGATTGGAGACCTTGTCATGGGAGCGACTGGGGGTCTAATTCACTGAAAAGGAAATTTATCTCAAGGGTTGGACACTTGGAATGGTTGTTTAGTTCTTGGGGGTCTTGTAGCACCTGAGGGAAGTTAGTAAGGTCTTGTTTTGTTAGCTCCATTTCCTTAAGGTCATCTAGGAGGTTGAGTCATGTCACAGTATCCCTTAGCTCATTTTTACCCTGGGAAAGCTAGTGAAAGTGGGTAGCCATGGGAGGAGGTAGTTACACTTAAGTTCTTGGAGCCATGTAGCCTTTGATGCTTTTCTCATATTTGGTACAACACCTACTACAATATTCATCCCATCGCCTAAATCAGAATCGAGGTCAATTGGTCCATCACTTGTAATCCAAATAATTGTGATCTTCATCTTATCACTTGAATCAAAACCCAGGGATATTCACCCAACACCTTAAAATCTAGCAGTTGTGACCTTCACCTCATCATCTAAATTGAATCCATGGTCTTGTTGCATGGTAGCAACAACTTTTTGCTTCCCTTTTCTGTTATTCCTCTTTGGCTTAAATTCTAGATGCAGTTTCTAGCAATGTTCTTCATCATGCTTTTCTTTCTCACAATGAGTGAAAGAGGGCTTTACTTCCCTTTTCTTTTTCGTCACTGCCTTCTTTGCACGATTTTCTTGTTCATATTTTCCCCTGCTTTCAAGGTGAATGGCTTTCACACTAGCCACATCAAGAGTAGTGAGTTCAAACAACAACAAAGAATGTTGAAGATAATTATGTAAAGAACCAATATATTTCATCAAAGTATCAAGTGAATCTAAAGGAATGCCCAATGCCAAAGCTTTCTACCTAAATTCCTTTGTGAAACATTGAACATCTTGACCTTTTCCTTGTCTCAAATGTTGCCATTCTATCATAGCTTTCTATTGGTATCCTAATGGATAAAATTGTCCTTTTAAAGAAGAAACAAATTCAGAGCAAGCAAAAGGAGTTTACCCACATGATTGCTAACATTTTAAAGTTTTCTCTCCCACCATATGAGAGTGGTGCCTCCCACTCGAAGAGATGATAACTAGATCTTGGCCTCATCTTCTTCGATCTATTGAATATGGAAATATACTTCAATCTGTATAATCCAATTATTTAGCTTTTTGGAATTAGATTCTTTGTTAAACATTGACAAATCAAACTTTACATCCAATTTAAAAAATAAAAAATAAATAATAAATAAAATCTTTTTTAGAAGCATTTCTATGTTGATGACTAGAATGATGATAATTAGATGATGAAGAAGAATAACTTTCACTGGAACATGGAGATGGAGGTTTAGGAGGTTCTCCTCCATTTTCCTAATTCACTAAAGCATTGTCCTCTACTTTCTCTTCCTTCTTCCTTTCCTTCTTTGTCAATCTCCTCTCATAATCTACAAACAATTTATCTACCTTATTTTCCATGGTGTAGAAATATTTTTCGAAAGATTTGTCATTCTCGGTGTGAACATCATCATCTATCATTTTCCTTTGCGTGTTGCACATCCAACATTTGGGTCGAATGACTTAAGTTTTCCTTCTCCTAGTTTGAGTTTAGCCCTGGTTATCATGCACACTCTCAATTTACATCAGTAAGAAGCTCACTCTGATACCAAACTTGATCTGAAATCTATGATTTACCGGCATTATCCAAGATATTTTCTTCAGTTGATGTTTGTATAATTGCATGAAAATACATGTAAAAACCATATGTGCAAATACATAAATAAGAAACAACATAAAGGAGACCATAAAGACAATGCAAACAAAAGATTGATAGTGGAGTTCGTCTAGTGTAGACTACATCTATGGGCCCTGCTTCAACAGTGGGGAGGATGCTTCATTTATATCATCAAAAAGAAAGGCAAGTACATGCAAAAATACATCAATAGTGGGGAGGTCGCTTCATTCATCTCATCAAAAATAAAGGCAAGTACATGGAAAAATAAATCATTATACCTCCAATATTAGGAGTGGCTTGAAATTTGACTACTAAAAATACAACAATTGCAGCACCAGTAGATCGATCTTGTCCTCCTAAGACTTTTGTTTGTAAACATGACCTACCTTCGAAAGGTGCATTGTTGTCTCAAACATTGTTCCTAGTAATTTACGAAGAAGTCAAGTTTCTACCATGAACCTTAAAATGCACTACTCAGATGCATAAGCTAACTGCACCATTTTGGTCCTTGTGAAATTATGGTTAAAATGAGTAAAAGTTAGCCACATTTGGACACTGTCAATTTTGGCCCCTCAGGAAATCTTCAAGATTACGCACAACGTAAAAAAAATATCTGGAATATTCTTACACAATATTCTTTATCTAAAAAAACGTGTCAATAGGGTTCCACCTCAAAGTTCCATCGTTGTCACTGTTCCATGCGCTCGTGGTTCCACTATTTTGAGCTCCCTCTATCACAATTCCCAACTCTAGGTTTCATCAGCCCTTGGCTCACAACCCGGCTTGCTCTCTCAGTGGAATACAATAAATGTATTTAAATTCCAAAGGTCAAGCATACATTTAAAACCCTCTGAGCTGGCATATTGGTTGACATAGGGTATATATAATGGTTGGTTATGTGGGGGCCGTGGGTTCAACTCTGTGGACCCCAACAACCTTATCATTTTTAAATTAAAAACAAAATGTTTGTATGTCATCATTGTAACGATACATTACAATTAGCATATTTATATATGGTATAATATAATTTTTTAACCAATCGTTGGATTCATATGGGTCTCCACCACATATGGTGTTCAAGATATGTTCAAACCATATATATATATATATATATATAGTTTTTAACCATATAAATTAATAGGTTGTTTTGTTAAGGACATTGGGGATTATTAACATAGCCCACAACCACATATTAAATATATGGTAACAAATGACCCATGAACCATTTATATAACCATCGACCCCACATGTATTTGATTGGTGGTGATGAACCAATGATCGAGTGATGAGTGTATTTAGCTGGTAGGCCACTAGTTGGATGCCATGCAAGTTGTGGGTCCCATGTGGCACATTGTGGGTCTCCCTTGCTACTTGTCTTGTCAAATTAAAATTGCGATAAGTTGGTCATACGACCTCAGATTGAGGTGATGTTTATGCCACTGGAAGCCCGACGACAAGATTTTCGATTTGACGTTGGTTTCATTGAGATTCGAAGAATTTGATTTTTGGGCCCTTAGGGATCCTCCTGGATCATAGTTGGTTCTTGTAAAGTTGGTGCTTGAAGTTATCTTGGTGTATTGACACCTATTAGCCTTGATTTTAAAGTGAATTCTTAACAAAATCCATGAAAATTGTTTTAATTATTTGTGGAAAAGGAGTGATGAGTTTTTGGGATCCCATCTTGTTAACTGGAAGCAAGTGAGGACTGCCAAGAATCAAGGGTGGGGGTTGAATGATATTATCTTTTTGAAAGGATCTTGTAGTGAAATCTCTTTGGGTTTTTCTATCTAATGAGGCTCTTTAAAGACATATTATAGTTGCTACATATGTTTCCCTTAGATCGATTTTGGATTAGATAATGAACTAGCTTTAAAAACACAATGAATTCATCTCATCAATGGAAGGCCTTTACTTTGGATTTCCATATAGTGGAGAAACACTTAACGTGGAAGGTGGGTTCAAGTACCCAGGTCTGAATTAGAGCTAATGTGATTATAGGCTTTGGTCAAAACATTTTTCTTGGAAGAAATCTTATCCTTCATCTTCAACAAATTGGTAAATGTATGTTAAACAAGACAGGAAATCCAGCATCTACTACTTTGTGGAGTCAAGATTGGCTTACGACATTTGGATTATATGCAACTTGGCATCAACATTAGCAATTATATATTTTGGAATTAAATAAAGCACATGTTAAAATGCATGATGGTAATGATGAACTAATGTGGGATTATAATACCACTGCATGATAATATAGAGTGAATTTAGGTTATAAGTCATTGCAAGAGGTTGACCTATTCACAAATCAATGGTGGTAGAATGAGATTGGGAAGACAAGGGCACCATCAAAAGGCATATTTTTTTTAGCTCATCTTAAATAACTAAGTACTTACCTCGGACATGATTCAAAGGAGAAATATTGAGGAACTAGCCTTTCCGTTATGTATGTTGTAATGAGGTTGAAACTAAGACTCATTTTTTCTTTGCTTGTCCCTTCACCAAGCAAGTAATGGAGCATCTTGAGGAACAATTGAACTTGAAACACTTGTGGGACAAAGCACTATAGAGGAATGTTACAAGTATTTCTTCCATACATGCAATCTCAAGGAATTCATATAGCTTCCCATACTTGTTGCATGGGCCATTTGGCTAGCACACAAAAAAGACTATGTGAAGGAAAATTGACTCCTCCAATGAAAGTAACTTTATAGGCATTAACTCTCTTCATTTAGTTCAAATCTTCCTACAATCTGAAACCTCCTTGTTTATTAGGAGAGGCCAATATTAGCAAGGTAAAGGTGTGGGGCATTTTTAATGGAGCAAGTTAGGGAAAGGCTCCTCTTTGTAGTGTGGGGTTCACTCTACATGTCTCGACAAATTACTTCCTCACTAGCAAAGGCAATCTAGGAATTGGTACTAATAATATGGGAGAACTCGATGCACCTTTTGCAATGCTCAAATTTGTTGTTGAGAGGAATATACAACAACCACAAAGTTTTTAGCAATTTGGAGTTGGTTATACTCTAGATGTAAGGCATAATACAAGTTTGCAATAAAAGCATTATACAACTTCCACAACAATTGAAATTATTGTATAGACTCTTCCAAGATATTTTCTTTACGCATATCTCACAAAAATTAAATATGCTAGTGAATGTTGTTTCTAAAGAGTCACTACTCCTTTGCATGAGCTCTCTAATCCACGAAGAATACCAAAATGATAATTTTGTTAATGGAGAAGAAAGCAATTTCCTAGATTCTTAAGCCACATACTTATATATATTTTACTTCTTAGAACGCTTGTGTAAACTTTTTATTATATTGATGTAATAATTTTTTTTTGTTAAACCTCCCTAATCCTACTCTTCTATAGTATTGAACATGTCTTTTTAAGATATATGTATGTTTTCGCTAGTATGATCTAATTCTACACTAACCGCGCCTATGAAAAGTACTTTGAATTATATTTTAAATAAAAGTTACTATTTTTGGAAAAATATATATATAAATTTTGTTACTTATTTAATAAAATAATATTATAAAATAGATAAAATGGAAAATTTAAAACAAGAACCATAAATTGTATATTAGTACTAAATTACAACTTGTGGTCAAATGGAACCCTAGCCTAATTAATATAATAATATAATTATATATATATAATATTATATAATAATAATATATATTGAATCTAGGATAATCGATAACTAGTGAGAGTTAGATGAGAGTTATCCTGAACAGACCCAGGATCAAATCTAATTGGCTGCCACTATAAACCTAGGCTATGTGCAACAACCTGCAAGCCGCACAATAGCAGGAAATTTATGCCTCAACAAGAGCCGAAACGTCCTCTATGGGGTCGCCTACTCTTCTAACTAAGACACAACAGGGCAAACATATACTCAATGAGATTTGAACCCTCATCTCGTGAGTTTCACCCAACGAAACTCACCACTAAACCCCATATCGCTATATTAGCCTAATTAATATTACTAGCAATTGTCCCAAAAGGTACAAAGAGAGGCCGATAGGATTATTAAAAGGAAGAAACCTCTATAGATAGGCAAGCATATATAAAGCTCACTAGTGACGAAGGCACTAACCACGATGACCATCATGTACCAACAGATTTGATATTAAAAGAACAAAACCAAAACCAAACTATTGATATTTAAATAAAAAGTAAATTACAGTGTTTTACATGGTAATTGAAAAGCGGCCAAATTTGTGATTTGCAAATATTAAAACAAATCACTTACATTGGTGGTTGACACTACAACTAAAACATTAACTAATTGTAAGATGCTTTTCCTAAACATTATTGTTATTATTTTTAATAAAATTCATTCAATAAAAATAATTTATTTAATTATAGAAATTTAAATTATTAAAATTTTGAAACTCATTTTGAAAAGGAAACTTCACCTCGTCTATAGATGAACCAAAAAATAGTCTTGTGCAATTGGATCAGAAAGGGTTCATAGAAGTCTATTTAAAGAGCAATTGGCTAGTCCCTAGCATGGTTCACGGGAGCATCAATCCACTCACTTTTCTTTCCTAACATCTACATAATACGATGCATTGGGGACTAAATTGCAGCTGCAGATGATATTCGATAATATTCTTTATTACCTTTTTTCTGAAGGGAATTTTTCGTCTGCAATCCTTCTTGATGTGCTACTGTTACATTTTTATTTAGTTGAATCTCCACATTACCACACATTGCAAGAACCCTAGTAAATTCATTAAATGGTTGAGGCAAGATACAAATAACAGAATTACCTCTCCTCTTTTTAGCAACAATCGCTAAGGATAGCAATGTCCTCAGCGAACATGGTATTGGAGTTTGGAGTGTGGAAGCTTAGTTTCATTAGAAAATGTTCCTTGTTATTTTGTCAAAACATCAATGAAATAGGAACATTTCCCAGCCAATCCTAATACTGATCCTACACATTAAGAGATGTGGGTCAATCGAGGCATTTGCCATGTATTTCGCTCACTTACTGGACTCCTTATGGCTTTGTAATAATATATGATATATTAACTATTCTGTGAACAAGGCACAATTTTTTTTCTTTAATATGCTATATTCGGGTGTACTCACTGTGCTTGTGCATTATGCACATTTTAGGGATGTTGAATAGCAACCATGGCATATAGCGAACACGCTATTCAAACACGAATACATAAAGGATAAAAAATATAAAACAAAATAAAACCAACACATAATCAAGACACACAGTTGACTTTGTTGATATACAATATTGTCACAAGATTATCACTAGCAAAACCAACTCTCTTTCCTCAGCATCATACTCCTTCATAAATATTTTTTCCAAATTTAGAAACATGTAGAAAGAAAAATTCAAAGTCTGACTCAGTTATCTCCACTTTCCCACGTAATACCATAGCCTCAAGATCACAATTTTTTTCAATAACTGAATATGCTTGATAACTTCTTTTGGAAAATTGAAAATGCTTTCAATTTCCAAATAAATACCTCGAATTCGAGCCTTCAATTGATGTTGGTCAGAGTAAATGTGGCTATTTGAATTCAAGCCCTTTGATATGAAAGGTAATTATGTCAGCTTATTATTAGTCATCCACCCTGTTAGGACTTCCCTTCCAAGCATCTGCACTACGTCAAACGAGCCAGCCACAGGATCCCGAGTTCCATGAACTATGATTCCTTTGGTACGCGTATTGATAAAATGTGAATTGCCATTAATATCGTGGAGACTGGGAGCATCACCATGACAATCTTGTAATTGTTCTTGGTGAGCAACAAACCAGACATGGTAATCATGGTATTATGCAAGGCACCTCACCTTTGTAAGCATCTCTCTGACATGCTTAATTTACATTTGTTTAGAAGGATGTTGGTGATCTAACTCATTGTATGGATCATTCACTAGGCCATGTACTCCATGCCTAAAAATTGCTTCCTTTGCATGTTCCAGGTCCTACTTAATTGAAGGAATTTTTCATTTCAAACTTTATCAGATAAGGATTGTCATTTAACCATTGCTTCCCCTGCTCTGGTTCTTTGGCACTGATCCATTGTGTGGAGTAGCATGGAAGGAAAGCTTCTTTTATATGATGTTCTAACAGTCCTCTCACATGCTCCTGAACCTTGTTTTCCATGGAACAAAGAGCAATTGGCTAGTCTCTAGCATGGTTCACGGGAGCATCAACCCACTCACTTTTCTTTCCTAACATCTTCCCCGAGATTCCTAAACTAAATCGAGAAATGTATATCTCATGTGCAACATAATACGATGCATTGGGGGACTAAATTCCAGCTGCAGATGATATTTGATAATATTCTTTATTACCTTTTTTCTGAAGGGAATTTTTCGTCTGCAATCCTTCTTGATGTGCTACTGTTACATTTTTATTTAGTTGAATCTCCACATTACCGCACATTGCAAGAACCCTAGTAAATTCATTAAATGGTTGAGGCAAGATAGAAATAACAGAATTACCTCTCCTCCTTTTAGCAACAATCCCAGGTGTAAGGATAGCAATGTCCTCAGCAAACATGGTATTGGAGTTTGGAGTGTGGAAGCTTAGTTTCATTAGAGAATGTTCCTTGTTGTCTTCAGCTGTACCATCCACTAGGAATTTAATTTCTTCTTGGAGCATGTTCCTTGTAACATCATTGCAAACTTCCAGTGGCCTTACAAAGACTCCAGTAAACTGATCCATATTTTGATGTCAAAATTTACTTATATTGAATACATCTTGAGTGGGCCTGCAAATGAGAATGATGCCATCAAGATGCTTCAGATTGTCTTCACATCCTTTAGGCTTGAACCAACATCTCTGGAAGAAAAATTCAACTACCAAGTGTTCAATGTTCTTATCTTCTAACTGCTGAGAAGTGCCTGCAAATATGGGATTTGGTTGACTTTGTTTCCACTTGTCCTTTGGTGCTGAAGCTACTGATTATGCTCCTGAAAGCTTGGGGTATGATTTGCTATTTATCTCTTACCTATCTCATTGTTGATTCGAATACCAAGATATGCTCAACTTCCTTTGAGTGCTATGTGTTCTTTAACCCTGTACTTGCTAAAGTTTCCAAACATAACACAAAATACTCAATGAGTACGGCACTGGACCCTGCTAAGTTTGAAGATTAGATGAAATATGTACCTTATGGATATCATTATCTGACAGCCTCAGATCCCAAAAACCCCGCATAAAAAAAAAAAAAATATAGAATATCTTGTCAAACATCATTTCTCTGAAAAATTGCACCAAACTACACTTCTAGGATTCAATTCTGCCACAAAATCTCTGCTACCAAACACGCAATCCTGTTGATTTCAAGCCTCCAACTAATTGATAAACAATTTTCTCGTTTGCTGGATTTTAAGGTACTATGTTTTGAAACCATCATAAGCTCGCATTTGACCAAATCAAGGCATTTAAAAACTTAGATTTACATTGCAACAAAAAATGTCTATTTTGAACTCCATGTATCAAGATCACTATTTGCAACCTCCAACCTGAAACTATTAGACCCATTCCCTGCATTTACTGGCGTCTTCATTTGGAGAATACTCTGTTTTTCATTATGGAGCTTATGGGAAATTTCATAGCATATGGGTGCATTTCTCATGAGCTATTTTGTCCCTTCATTCATAAAGAACAGCAACAACAGAAAACTACTCTTGGTTGAGGTTGTCTTCCTCAAAAATGCTTTTATGAGAATGCTCCAAGTGTCATAATCCTCTCAGAAAACCTGGGCATTCAACCTGGTACAGTAATCCTTCTACCTACAAGGCATGTACATACAGAGAAAACGATTAGCGCATCTGGAAAACGTTTAAACAATAATTCATGCGGAAAACATAGACAAATAAACAGAACATCGTTCTGGGGGTAGCAAGAACAAAAAAAAAAAAACTCTAAGGTTACCTGATGTGGGATTATCTGCTGCCAGAGCGAGGAGCTGAGAATGCATAGTCTGGTGCAGAGAGACTGCTGTAGAAAGAGCACTTCACCACCAAGTGTACCCAGGAACCTGGAACAGTAATCCTTCTACCTACAACGCATATACACATAGAGAAAAAAATTAGCGCATTTGGAAAACGTTTAAACAATAATTCATGCGGAAAACATAGACAAATAAACAAAACATCGTTCTAGGGTAGCAAGAACAAAAAAACAGAACTCTAAGGTTACCTGGTGTGGGATTATCCGCTGCCAGAGCGAGGAGCTGAGAATACATAGTCTGGTGCAGCTCAGTTGTGGCGGGAAGCCAAACGAGACCGCTTACGGGGGAATCAACATCAAAGCAGGTTTACTGGAGAGACTACTCGGCGAAAGAGGTTTAATCCCAAAACGAAGATGTCGGCTACAATTACAGTGAAGTATGTGTTTGGAAAGGACTATAACTTTGATCTTTGCGTCCTTACTTCTTTTCTCGATTCTTATAAGCAGCGTCCCGAAAATTACCCGCGCACTTCAGCGAAAAAATAATCGCAATTTCATTTAAAAAAACACACAAACACTAACAGATGCCATATCTGTCCAATATTGGAGAAGGAATGCAAATAGGAAAATGAAGTACAGTTAAAGATTAAAAGAAATTAAATATGCATAAATAGAGAAATGGAAATGGAAATGCTACGCACCCGTCTCCGTCGAACCTGCAACAAAAAAGAATAGGAAACAACATTGATTCAGGTCATGATAAGTTCAAATCTTTAATTGAAGAAAAATGAAAGAAATTAAATGATCTTTAATTCCGAATTAATTAATGTTGTTACCAATGATAGCCAGCGACGGGGGCAAATCTGGGATTGGAACTGACCCGCACAAATTCTCCTTCCAAGCATTTCTGAAATGGAGTATTAACATTTTAAACATATAATTTAAATAAATGCTAAAAAGGAATTGTATGCGAGAAAATGAGAGAGGCTTATAGGGAAATTTCCAAGGACGGACAAATCTGTGTGCGGCGGAGTTTCTTGTTCGACCGGTGCGAAATTACCGGCGAGGTAGTGCAGAGGTTTGGCGGAACCCGCGTGGTGTGCCATGTGATGGCGCTAAGCGCGAAACCAGCGGGCATGCATGCAGCCTAGCTAGTAAACTCCGAGCATTGTGCCATAAACTCGGCGCACGGATGTGAAGTGGATAGGTAGAATGGCAAAGATAATAAATATAAATTGCACGACAAGTGTCAGCGTGAGAATGAAAAAGCGACGAAGGTCCCTTTCAAATGAAGGCCTATCGGCCTAACAAAATAATGCTAAATAAAAGAGGATACATCTCAGATTTATATAAACTTGGAAATATAAAATTTATTAAATAATTTAATAAAAAATAAAATATATCTGATTTTATTATAATATATTATTAAATAAATAATATTTTAACATAAATAATATATTGGAAATTAAAAATATATATATATATATATTTCACTTTTATATCACCTCTTATATATCTATTTATGTGATGATATTTATAATTAGTAATATTTATTTTATAAGAAATTAGTTTCTTTTACTTTTCATAAAAAATAATAAATAAATAAATAATATTTTAAATAAATAAATATTTTTTAAATAAAAATATTATTTATTTAATTTTTAAAATTTATTTATATATAACTTTAAAAAGATACAGGCTAATTAAAATATTAAACTAAAAGAAATATATAAAAGACCATCCGTAAAGAAAAGTAAGAAAATTTCAAAATTATCCCAATTTGGTTATCTATATATATATTAAATTTCAAAATTTGTAATCCCCTCTTACAAATAAATACTTTCAAACATTTGATATAAAATGAAACCTCGCGTAGGATATTGCGAACAACGCCAAAATTAATTCATAAACCGAAAAGGTCGAACGGAACAACAGACCCACATTTTAAGCCAACGACAGGTTTTAAGCAATCACTACTGCAATTGAAATGGAAGGACGAACTTCAACCCCTTCACAAAATAACAATAAATTAATAAACCACGAACGCAGCAAATGTAGCTTATTAACTGCTGCCCCGTTTAATTTAATGATCTCGGATAGTGAAATAATTACTGCACTATAAGTGTTAGCGTGAGAATGAAAAAAACGATGAAAGTCCCTTTCAAAAGAAGGCCTATCGGCGTAATTAAATAGATTGTCACTGTCATTAGGATTGGCTGTCCTCTCACGAACGTTAAAGTATGGGGTCGGAGGAATTATGCATCATGTCACAAATGGTATACATGGACATAAGTTATATGCTATCATATGCCTCAAGTGTTACACGTAAACATCAGTGTGCTGTCACACATCTCGAAAGATACTCGTGGACGTTAATTATATGCGGCCGTCGTGGACATAAGTTATATGCTATCACATGTTTAACCGGCACACGTGGACATAAGTTATATGTTATCACATGTCTAAATGGCACACGTGGACATAAGTTATATGCTATCACATGTCTAAACGGCACACGTGGACATAATGTTATGCTGTCGCATGCAATTGGCACAGGTGCCGCGTGTTTTTCATCGATCGCCCTCCATTCAATTGGAATGTCACGTTGGCATAGTTGATATGGTACCGCGTGATTTCAGTGACCGCCGTCCATTCAGTTAGGATAAGGAGGCTTCATTTTTTCAAATTAAAGTTCGAATTGTTGTGAAGACAGTCTTCACAACAATAGAATAAAGTGAGTATTAAAACTGAATGTACCGTCTTTGAATAACTTAAATTAATCTATAAAATATTTTTTATTGTTATACATAGAGCAGGTATGGTAAAATGAATTTAATTTTGGTATTAGTTTTTTGAACTAAAATTTATGATGTTTATCTATAATTTAAGAATTCAATTATTGTTATTATTTTTTATTATTTAAATTTACTTACTTGTAAGGTGATTGATTAAAATTTTATTACGAGTTTTTTTAGTAACTTTTATTTCTATTAGTTACTAATTTTTTGTTTTTTGTTTTATTTTTGTTTTATTCAATTTTTTATTTTTTTCTATTACTTTTATTTTCATGAATTATAATTTTTTTACAATATTTTCAATTGAAGCTAACTTCTTCTTTTTCTTCTTCTTTTTTTCAAAGAAAAAATCGAACTTTTTATTACCAGGATAAAAATTTACATAGTATATGTCGAAGCATTTGTTTTGCTCTATAATTTGCGAATCATAAAGCTCACTGGGTGAGAACATTCAGTCTTGTCCAGCTAAACATGTAGGGAAAATCACTGAGTAGATGCACGACCTCCTCATATGAGAAAAATTCGGGGCAGTACCTGTCAAAGGTGGTGAGCACAAAAAAATAAAAATAAAAATAAAAACAAAAACTTCATGAGAAAAGACCACAACGAGAACAAAAGAGCTAACATTTTGTATCATGACTTCCTTCCCTTTTTCTTCTCGACCTTTCGCCATTCTTCTTGGGACGAAATTATGGGGACAAGTTGAAGTGGATTTGCATCACCGGGTCGAGGGTTTTCCTTGTCTGAATCAGAGGTGTCTGAGGAGTATTGCCTTTTGGTTCCACTAATTTCCATTGAATTTGAATTCTTTTCAGATTGTGATTCCATAGGCCCTTGTGGAGAAGTCTTCTGAGTTTCTGTTTGGTTGCTTTCATTTGGAACAAATTCTTCCTCTTCATACTCTTCCTCCTCTTTCGGATTTGGATGGGTGAAATTCCATCCCTTTTGTTGATTGCCGATTTTCTTCTTTCTGCGGTTGTTCTTTTTGTATTCTGGACATGCATTTTGTAGGTGTCTAGTTTGCCGACATATTCTGCACCTGAAAGCTGTATTTTTATAGTCTAATGACTACATCCAGCTGTGATCTTTGTGTTTCAGTTTTATGCTTCCCGGTAATCCTTTATTGAGGTCTACTTCCATGCATATGCGTGCGAAAGTAAAAATTCTTTCATCTATTCTTTGTGTATCCATTTTGATATATCTGCCTATGGAGTTGCCTATGCTTGCAAGTACTTTTTGGTCCCAAAAATGGATAGGGGAGATTATGAAGACATACCCATACAGGCATCCTTGAAACAACGAAAGTGTTTGCATCAAATTCTGGAAACCATGGAGTGATAAAGAGACCGAAAGATCCCCAGAACCAAGGTCCTTCCTGAATCACGAGATCTCTGACTTCTGATGATTGAAATTTAACTATAAAAAACCCTTTGGAACAGAGATGGATCTCACTGTCCAGAGACCATTTTGTGAGTATCCAATGAAATAGATCCAAGGGTTTGGGCCAAAAGCCATTAAAACGGCATATGGTGGCCTGCTTTTTATAGTTGTTACGTACCTTCTTTGCTTCTGTTGTATCGATTATTAGTTCTGGTGTATGCTGTAGTTGCTCCACTATGTATGAACTTGGTTCTGTTCCGACCTGCTTAGGAGTTGTTGGAGGAGCTTTTCCCCTTTGTAAAATATGCTTGTAAGATGTTCTTTCACTTCTGTGCTGCTGGTGTGGATCTGGGTTGTGATTTGATTTGGACCCACTACCTCCTTTTGTTGATATGCTAGTTGCAGCACCTCCTCGTAGTCTCATATTGAGAATGATTGTAGATCCTGGCTTGATGTTGTAATCCTTCATGGATCTGAAGTCCTGTAGCGATCTGCCCCCTGTTATTAGGTGTTGCTTGCTAGTCGGGTAGCTGATCTGATTGGCGATGTTGTTTTTTAAATCTATTACACTATCTGTAGCATAAGCCCAGATCAATGTTGTATTCCCTGTGGGTGCTCTAACGAAGATTTGAAAGTGATTTGGGATTATCCCTGCAAGGCTACGATTGGCGATCTGCGACCGGGAACCAATCTGGAGATCTTCCCTTTCCGCTAAAGTAGCTTCGATTACTTCTGCCCCCATGGTCTTATAGAGATTGAGAGTGGTCTTTGCAATCGAAAACCTCTACTTCTCGGATACACACTCAACTATCTTCGAGAGCTCAACCAGCCAAATACGCTCTTGTCCATTTGTCAAAGCCCTGGCTGACCTTTCCAAGTTTGCTTTGACGGTCCCTTCGACCCTGAACATAGTATTCTTAATTAATTTCATGTCTTTCCCATTTTCCAAATCCGGGCCAAACAAATCTGCATCAGACCTATGGAGAAAGACCTGGCCTCGACACCAGAATCCCTTCCACTAGGGTGCTAGTATTAAGGAATTGTCGTGTTTTGCCGCTGCCGCCTTGACTATCATTGGGCATTTGCTCCTGGTCGTCAAAGGCCTGATGCAACCTATCTTTGCCTTGATCACATGAACAGAGCTGTGGAGCGGCCATGCCTTGAGGAACCCCGCTGTGTCTGACCTATGGAAAGAAGAATCTGCGGCAAATAAGACAGATATTGTTCCAGATCCAGACCATAGCACTGCTCGTGGCCCGAGATCCATTCGCCCAACTGTGTGAAGACTTTGATCTAATCCTAGGAAGCTCCCCTCCTCCATTTGCGGGATGTCGGCAACAGTAATCGTTGCATAAACCCTAGCCATGGCACCGATCTTCCTTCTTAGCAATCTCCCTTAGCTATAGACGCACCAAAAACAAAACCCAATTCAAGCTGACTTATTATTATATTAAAAACATATTTTAATAAATTTAATATATCTATATCACACATATAAATATATGTGTGTTAATATAAACAATATTAGTTAATCACATTTCTTAATTTTTTATGATGACATTCAATAATACAATATTTTATTAGTTGTTTTTTTGTTTATAATGAAATATTTGTCTTTGTTTTTTTTAATTAAACTATATTTAAGCTAACGAAAAATACTAATAATTATATAATATTATATTTTAAAATATGAATATTAATTTGTTAATCTCATATATGAAAATTAACATTTTATCCTATTATTCCACTTTAACATTTTATCCTATTATTCCACTTCCTCCTCTATGTTTATGTCCTAAACACTTTTAAACCTAAAAATAAATATCATTGCACCATTTCCTTTTCCAAGTCGATAAGATAAACATTGTCAATGGAAAATTAAATATGGAAGAACATAAATTATTAGAAATAGTTCATAACTATTAAGTAGACTTCTATTTCGCAGAGGAAATAGGGAATTGCCAAATTAATTAAAACTTATAATTTAGTTATTTATTTTGTATTATTATAATTATTAAATTTTATATATTATTGATAATGAAAATGATATTTAATGTTTAAAAAAAAATATATGGTGAATTCAAGTTTATATTATTTTATGAATTAGAGATTACATGAAAAGCCAAAAGGTTTAGGTTAATCGATTAATGTGGAAATCTAGTCAAAGTCAAAATTGAATTTATTTGAGAGAGGCAAAGGATAAAGGCAAAGGACAAGACACTAACCAAAGATTCAAAATGCAAAATGTATGGATTAATAGACGAGCCCTTGAGGCCATGAGAGAAAGCCAAAGAAATAGGAAATTGACAAACCAAAGATATAATGAGCGTGAGCAAACTAGGAAAAGGTGTCCAAATCTGTTGTTACAACCTGGAATGACTCCTTATTGTTGCCAAGTGAGCAACCAATAATAGGGGGGATGTTGAGGTGCTTCTCAATGCGCTCTAGTCAATGGTCCAAGTCTGTTAGGTGTCAATGCAAATGTTTCATGGACAATAGGAGGTCATCTCTATTTGCATGTCGATCCATTAAAACTTTGCCTAAGAAGAACTTCATGTGCTAGTGCGGGTCCACCTTGTGCATGTATTGGTTGAAACGCCCACATGTATTAAGCACCCAATAAGTGAAATTTGTCATTATCTCCATGTCTAAAAGAATTTGTAGATAACTGGCTACTTCCATTCTGGCACGAGTGAGTTATTCCTGTATGGGGGCGAGGTGAACTCTTGGAAACGAGTTGTTGAATCTTCTACTTGAAGTCATGTTCTTGTGTGGCCTTGATTGACTCACTCTTGATAATACACGACACCTCTGTAGAAATAATCTCTTTAATGAGGCATGGTGGTTGCACAAGGGGAAGAAAAAGGCCAAAGAACCAAGAGATGATTGTCAGAAATGGGATGGAGGTGGACTGAAGTGGAAGAATTTTCCAAAAGGTTGAACTAGGACCATGACCTCAACAGAGGGAGGAAAATGAACCAAGACTGGACACACTGGTAATAAGTTGGTAAAGGAGAGGTCCTAAGAGAAGGAGTGCTACAAGAAGAAGGGAGTCGAGAGAGAATGAGGCATCCATAGAAGAGCAAGAGCTCTGCAACCAACAAGAAGGAAGCAAAAAATCAACCATCACTAGGAGAAAAAATTAAGACAAGAACCTCATTGGAAAGGAGAGGATGAAATAACCAAAGAGGAAAAAGGAGATACCTTCCATAGAAAGAGGAAACCCAATTGTCAAGATAATTCCACCCAACAACGAAATGCATGAGCCAAATATGGGGAGCTGGATAGATCTTCATGCAATGATCAGTGTAGTGAAGAGGACTAAAATGTATGTCATATTTAAGGGAGGAAAGTCTAGTCACCATGGAGCAAAGCTCTTTACCAAGCTAGTGCTCCTTCCCTTGAGCTTCTCTAGGAAATCCTGAAGAATCGTAGAACTGCAAAGATTGCACGAGGAGAGAGCAATATAGCCCTAACTAGCAAGAGCTAAGCTTCTTCGTCTAAAAAAAATTGTGATGTCAAAGCCTTGGAATTGGAAATTTGAAGTTGCTCACTTTGTCCGATAACTAAATGATAGGAATGTCACCATGATGAGTGCAATAAAATTTCAGGGCCTCTGCATTGAATACCATACTCGTTGGCGATGAGTCTCTCTCGCTCACATAGGGCCAGGTTAGGTGATCAGGGGTCGAAGTTGGATCCCATAGGAGGCGAAATTGACAGAGGTCTAGATTGGCAAGTTGGATTGGACAACTAAAGAGGATCAACCCACACGTGAGGGTCCATATTCATAATGGAAAATTTAAGGGGGTGTGCAACCATGTCCCTAGTTGTATGGCCAAGTTGTACAATAGAAGCTCACCCCCTACCTTCACTTGCGATAAACACCCCATCTGGGGATTAAAGTTGATTAAAATTACATTTATTTAATTTAAAATTTAAAAAATTCAAAATCATATTAATTTTAATAAAATTAAAAAAATCAATATTGTAATCATTATTTTTTATTATATTGACAAATAATATTAAAAAATAAAAAATAACTTGAAAAATAGTTCACGCATGGTATTATATACCTGTGGTAGGCATGGTCTACTCATTTAGTTTTGCTTCATGTCTATTTAGTTTGGCTTTGACCAAAATTTATGCACTTATCATATTTTAAATTAGGAATTCATTTTTTTGTTATATATTTTTATTACTTAATTTATTTATTTGTAGGTGATTGGTTGAGTCTTATTATGGGTTGTTTAGTAAATTCATTTCTAATAGTTTATATATTTTTGTTTTTTTTTTTTTTTCTTTTTTATTTAACTTTATGATTTTATTTTATTTTTTATTTTTTCTATTATTTCAATTTTCTTTCTCACTTTTTCAATTTAATTACTATTATATTAAACACACACACACATATATTAGTTAATCATATTTCTTAATTTTTGGCGCTTTCAACAATCCAATATTTTATTAGTTGTTTTATTTTGTGATGAAATATTTGGTTTTATTATTTTTTTAGTTTAATTAAGCTTTATTTAAGCTAAGTGGAAGGTACTACCTACTATGTAGCCCAATTTTATAATCACATATGGAGTTAATGTCAAGGTAAAAACAAGCACTTATTTAATAGAGAAATTTACCAAATAACTCTATGTAGATACTATGTTTATATAAGATTTATAATGTCTATGCATAATTGTACTTTGATTACGAATTAACCTTTTGAGCTTATCCTTATCATAGAGTCTCCATTTAGTCAACTTGTGTCATAGCACTTGTGTTCATGCTTTGTTAATTTACCTCTAATTTCACCAGATAACCTCTTAAAATCCTCTTGTTGAACCTCCCTCCCAATACATATCTTTGATAAAAATAACCTTTGTTTTTAACAAATATCCCCTATTTTTACTAAATAACTTTTTTATATTCCTCAATACCTATAACCCCTCCTACCATGTATCCCCCACCCCCAATACCTACAATATATTAACTCTATTTTACATCATTTAATAACCCTCCTTATAAATGAGTGTGGGAAGATATTGGTCAACAAGGTGAAGCCACCATGTCCTCTATACAACTAATGTCTTTAATCAATCATACCATTAGATAGTCAAGTTATTCCTTTTTAAGAATATTGAAAACATAGATACCCTCAAACAACTGCATGTTTTTCTTCTCTTTATTGTTATAGCATCATATTGCAAATTCATCATAATATTTGTTCATGGTGTGAACCATCAAAGATTCAATAGTACATTTGACCACTTGTCTCAATTCTTGATTAATCCAACACTAGATCTAAAGGCATTGACCATTTATTTTAGTCGCTAGCAACATCCATGGACCTAGTGGGCAAAATGTGTCACAACTAGTTTCCATGAATCATTTTTTGGGAATCATGATTGTCGTTAGACCAAAACTCGTAGGTGTTAGTCAACGATTGCATTGCCAGAGATAAGGATACATGAGAGGCGGTTAGACCATCTCATGAAACACACAGGGAGTGTTGATTTATCCAATGTCCAATAATCTCCCCCCCAACTTGAGTCAGGTGTGTATCGAACTCATTACCTATGCACTGATACTACTTGTTGGGAATCACGATTGTCGTTAGACCAAAACCCATAGGTGTTAGTCAACGATCACATCACCAAAGATAAAGATCCACAAGAGGTGGTTAATCCATGTCACGAAACACATGGGGAGTGTCGGTTTATCCAATGTCCAACATCATTGTGGTGTCTCTTTTTAAAGTCTATTATGGTTACATCATGTAGTATAGTATACCCCAAAACATGTGACATATCATCCTCCCTCTTTATGCCATGTTTAGATTTCCAATGAGTAGTACAAGCTCAATATCATAGTCCATGTGGGTTGATATTAAATGAGGTTATATTATTGCACTTCTTGGTCAAATAACTAATTGTGTTTCCCTTGTGAAGGAACGAGATACTTTGGTATATTGGGAGAATCTATGCTAGAAGTTATATTCCATGCATCAATTTCTTTAACATGGTTAGCATAGATTTTACTAATACACATTATCACCCCATAAGGCCTAGGCTTAGGAGCAATCAATTTCACATATCCTAATGTGATACCTTGCCCTTCAAGATTTGTATAACTATGAAGGAATTCCTAATGATTGATAACATCCATCATATTGTTAATATGAGATGCATCATTGTGCCCAAAGGGATTGGATCCAATGGTGGAAACTGTGGAGTTTTCCACCATTATGCATGATTCCATTCCCACAAGAGCCTAACCTAAAGCCACAGAGACACATTGAGATAGTGGGCAAACATGTGGTTGAGCCCAAAGAGAACACATTAAATGGTCTCATGACCCATGCACACATAAGTGTATCAAATACCACCCCCATGTCCTTCAATTATAGAAAATTTCCTTTGCACTAACATATTGATTCCAATGGGGCTCTGCAATTTGTTTATGGTTACCATAATCCTTTTGCATAATGGTTTTCATAGATCCTACATGATATTCTTCAGATTAGATAGGTTGTAGGAGGGGTCATTGGAGGATCCTAATTAGCTAATGGCAATAGTCTCCAAATGGGTGATTATGAGCCCTTGGTTGATTATGGAAAGGATATGTTTTCAATAGAAGAGATCTTTGGGCATATGGCTAGCAGGTGGGGCCATATGCCAAGAGGTGACAAAGAAGGTCTTAGATATTTTCTTGTAGTGAGTGAAGTAGTTGTTATGTCAACCTATAATGTCTCAAATGAGGAGTATCTGAAGGGTAGTAGGTTGGGAATCATGATTTTCATTACACCAAAACTGGTAGGTGTTAGTCAATGGTTGCATCGCCAGAGATAAGGATCCATGAGAGGTATTTAGTCCATGTCATGAAACACACGGGGAGCATTGGTTTATCCAATGTGGTTGTGCACCATAGTACAAATCACAGATCTAAGTTGACAACTCCAACTGTTGAATCTATATGACCCATATGACAACTGAGAAGCTTTCTAAAACTCTTTACCAAATAATGATTGGATCAACTATGATATTATTATAGTAGGCGGTGACCTCATTCTCTTCTTGAATAGAAGTGAGCTTTGGGAAGTGGCTGACTCAAACAGTTTAGTGGAACATTGATTGAGGTGGATCCTTGATGGTTCAAAAATAAAAGTCATAAAATCTTATTGAAACCAAGTCCAAGTAGTAGAGCTCAACATCTTTATTCCAATGGCACAGACGACACTCAAATCTGAGTTTGTATGAACAATTTATCACAATCAGAAGTTCACAAGTTAAAGCAAGAAAGTGGGACCCATAAGACACAAGCGACAACTAACTGGTCAATTAGCCCATTGGGAAAATTGATTGCTTAATAAAAAAGCAACTAATAACCTGAAAATTAATTGTTAACCCAAGGAGCATCTTTTTATTTCAAGGCAATCGACAAAATATATGAAAGTGACTACCAACAACTAACGCTGATTCTACATGATTATGTTCTACACTACCAAGCTCATTCAACAAGAAATAAAATGTAAGACTTGAAAAGCAATACTAAATTAAAAAGAAGAAAGTAAATGAAAAGAAAATAATTATGATAATCACACGAATTAAATAAATACTGAATTAAACCATACCTTGCAGAATTGGAAATTTAAGATATTCCACTCAATAGGTTCAAATGCTAATCTAGAGAAACAAATTAAATGAAATCTAGAAATTGCAGGAAACAACAAATCTGAAAAACGCAGCAGCCAACAAGTCTCTTGAATAAAAGGAAATTTACTTTAAATAACAACAATTGAAATTCAAAGAAATAAGCACATAACTAAACTACTTTAGATGCTCAAGGCAACACCTCATCCAAGGTAGTGGGCCCAACTACCCAAGACTCAGTTCCGCCTTGAGAAATAACTCAGATCAGATTACAAATAATAGATGTAGAACTCAATGGATAACTTCCTTCATTAAAACATATGAGATAGATAATTACATAAAATTGAAGTTCTTAGCTTTTCCTCCAATTCAACAATTGTTCATTCTCTCCCCTCTCCCCCTCTTTGATCTTTGTTTTTATTTAAATACATGGACAACAAAGGGAAGTTACAACAAAGTTGATTACAAATTAATTTCCATTACAAATTTGGAGTCCAAAACAAATTGATTAGCAAGGTTAGAACTGAAAGACCTTTCCATCAGCATTCAACAAAAACAAGTCGAATTTGGTATTGCAATTGGAAGAATTTCGAAAACGGCCGCAACAGCAAATATGAGAAAATGACCTTCATATAACTTTGTGTTTCTCTCAATCCAAAGCGAATTTTGAAAATTTCTCTTCAGAAAGCTATTTTGGTCCGTTCTGCACAAAACCCATGTCTTGGATTTTCAAGATTCATCTTCATTTGCCCGAAACATCCAACACAAAACTGTCGCTTGTTATCCCAGCGAATTTCTGAGTTGGAATATTTGATTATGAGTTAGAGATAAAATTTGCAATGTGGAAGAGAACTTGGAGACTAAAATAGTGACTAATGTTATAACAAATTCATTAATAAACCATCATTGGAAAAATCATGCATAATAATCATCACTTTATTAAAAATAAATGAGAACAAGTATTATTTACTCACAAGAGCATAAATAACTATAAAATGGAATCATATGATAGATTACATAAATAAAATGATAAAGAATAGTGGAAATGGATGAAATAGATGTTAAAAAGTGATAATAATAATGACAAATTAGTGGCCTAACATTGACAATGACACATGGCACTCCATTATTGGATCCTTACACTACACGAAAAAACAAAAAAAATAATAATAATATATTAAAAATACCTTATAAAAATCAATTCCAAGAAAAATAATATTAAAAAAAATATGGATTAAAAACAATATATATCATATAAAAACCAAATTGATTTGTTAGTTTGAATGGACCATATGTTTCCATTTTATATGGGCATTAAATAACCCAGGTTATAAATGGTTATTAAAAAAATTGTGGTTATATTAACCAACGGATCCATTGTATGTTTAAACCATATTATGGTTTGTTGTAAAATAGGGCACATATTATATTAAACCAAATGTATTGGTTACATCAACATCCGGTTAGCGGAACTGTTGCCAACAAATCGGCGGTATCATCGTTCATCGGTGGCATTCAATGTTCAAACTAGCGGTCGATCTTTAAACATAACGAGTGATTTTGTTTATTATATTAAAAGGGGCTCGATGGGTTTTTAAACCCCCGACCCATTGGTAACCAACGCTCTTTTATTATCGATGTCAACTAATCCGTCAAGATCGAAACCTTTCTTAACTCTGTCCACCGCAGAATACTTAAAAAATGTTTTTCCATTGTTTTTCCATTCGACGAGGGACATGGCTGCATAGCAGTGAACGTTTTGTGGAACTTGGACATGACAACTTTGATGCACAATCAGGAGGCGGAATCCTGTTTAAACGAATTTTTAGACAAAATATTCTAGAGAATCTTTTTGATGAAAAATCTTTGAGGAATCTTTTAGATTCCCTATTGGGGTGAGAATTTATAGTGTTGGAATGTGGCTGAGTTTATCTAGGCACTGGAATTCAAAGGTAATGGCAGACCCTGTCTTCATCATTAATCATTGGGCACGGAGTTCGAGACAATAATGCACTAACAAAAGTAGGTCATGTTTATAGTCAAAAGTCTCAAGAGGACGAGATGACTTTATTGGTGCTGTAATTATTTCGATTTGAGTAGTCGAATTTTAAGTCACTCCTAGGAATGGAGGTATAATGATGTATTCTTCCATGTACTTGTCTTTCTTTTTATGAGATGAATGAGGTAGTCCCCCCACAATTGATCCTAGGCCTAGAGACGTAGTCCACACTAGATGAACTTCATTATCAAGATTTTGTGTGTATCATCTTTATGGTTTCCATTATGTTGTCTCTTCTTTATGTGTTTGCATACATGGTTTTTACATGCTCTTTCATGCAATTTTGAATACATCATAGAAGAATAGGTTTTTTATAGTGTCAGTAACTCAGAGATTCTGGATCAAATATTTTGTTAGTAAATTTGAGCTAGAGGGTTTAGCAGATATCAAGACCCTAAAGGCTATCCCAAGCTAGACAACCATTTTAGTGGTTTTGGGATTACCAAACATCTCAATCGCTTCTTAATGCATCAAAGGATTCTTGATTAGCTAAATAATTTTCAGTCTTGGATGGAGAATTTAGAATTGGCTCGAAAAAACCGAAGACATCCTTCAAGTACAATCCCTCCTGAGTTGCGAAGGAGGACTACAGATCATTGGTAACTAATAATTGAAAAAAAATTGATCATGTTGATAAGTCTCATCCTTGACCCATATGTTGCATACATTGAACACCCTTTTTGCCTATCATCTTATGCTTTACCGCCCCTTTTTCTTATACTTTGCTACTATTTTTGTCGGTTTTATGGCCCTAATAGTTATGAGTTAAATAAGGTGATTATCTATCATTAAACACATTTCTCATAAATTAATTATGTGTTTTTTTGTAATTGCCTTGCTTAATTAACCTTGGGCATTATAGAATTTACATAGGTTACAACAGTTGTTGATGAGTTACCATAAGCGCACGAGTCATGCAAATCAAATTGAACTACTAGAGGCAGTGCAACAACTAGAACCCACTATAGGTAGAAAGTTACGCCCCGCTCTATATTTCACACCCAACAACCAGTTCAATCACTTGGATAGGCATAGCTCATTGTCTATTTTTTCAAACAGAAAATCTTTCCATCATGGGAATGTGATTTTAATGTAATATATCATTGGAGAGTTATGGTCCCCATGTTATTTTTGTATCAATCGTTACTGTGACTTTAACACTAGGATATTTTTTAGAGTGAATGGGGTCGAGGCCCTGAGTTTTTGCTTTGTTGGTTCAAGTTGTTAGAATTAAAACGCTATATATTGATGTAAACAATTCTAGAGGGGTTAGCCACTGAAATAGGAATATTTTTGTAACGACCAAATTCCATATTTTGTAACTTTGTACTTTGTAACTTTCTAGAGAATTAATGCAAGTACATTATTGTTAATTAGATCACGAGCTCATCTTTTATTCCCGAAGTGCTCCCAGTGGCAGGGCCCCTTGATCTAGGATGCACTCACAATGCCTTAAGATTTAATGGTATATATTACGTTTATATTTAAATTCATTTCTGTTAGAACATATATATATATATATATATATTTTTTTTTTTTTTAAATTTTCAGTTTTGCTTTTGCGTTTTGTGTGGAATGGTGTGAGGGCCCTTAGTTGAGAGCTAACAACCTAGGGAATCCATATGAAGTTGAGAGACTCCAATACTCGGACTAATAACTCTCAGATGATTTACTGTTGTTTTTGCATAAATGATTCTTTTTAGCATTGTGTGATCTTCTTATTTGTTTATTGAGTTGCAGGAATTGATGAACCTACTTGACACCCTTAGGATTTTATTGAAAGTGATGACATTTTATGTTACTATTTACTCTTCTATTTATTTTTCATGTAAGGGGTGAATCTATGTTCAACTAATTTTCTGAAAAGTGTGGTTATAATAGAATTTTGTAGTGTGTTTTGATTTAGAACCAATGAAAGCTATTTTTGCATATATTTTGTTGGTACCTCGTCAGTCTACGAGACTCAGTTCATAATTTAATGAGAAACGATTTAAGTGATTAAATTGCCCAACATTTTTGACATTGTTTTCAAATAGGTGTCATGGAGATAGGTCTCTATTTGTTTGATGTTTTCTTAGATTTACTTATCTACAATGTCAAAGCATCTTAAAACATGGAGAGGCAGAGCAGAAAGATGAGAGGTAAGAACATGCGTGTCCACTTTAATGGGTTTCCAGTCTCACTTTTATACTCAGATTGATGCTTGTCCTGTCTGATAGCCCTAGAGGTGTATGAACGCAACACTTAAGGTAGTGGTCACGAAGAACCTACAGATGATTTTGGATGCTAATAAAATCTACACAATATATAATAGTAAATTGGTTTCCCCCTTAGTTCTAGTGCCTAAACCATCAGGGAAATGGCATGTGTGTGTATACTTTCGAGAAATTAACAAAGCCACCATGAAAGATTACTTTCCTCTCCATTTCATCGACTAGGTCCTAAATAGCCTAGCAAGAAAGAATTATTTTTTTGTTTTTACATGGGTACAGTGGATACAACCAAATCCAAATAGCACTAGATGATTAGGAGAAGACCACGTTTACTTTTCTTTGGGGGGATTTTCCCTACAAAGTGTTTCCTTTTGTCTGTGAAATGCCCCTGTCACCTTTCAAAGAGTTGTATTATAGATTTTCTCAGACCTTATTCATGACTGTGTAGAGTTGTATATGGACAATTTCATTGTTTATGGGTATTTGTTTGAGGAAGCTTTGTAAAATCTAAAGAAAGTGTTGATCAAATACCAGGAAGCACACCTTTCCCTTAGTAATGTAAAATGTCATATGCTACTAAGGGTGTAGTGCTTGGTCATGTGGTTTCTATTGCAAGAACTGAGGTATTTTTGGCCAAGATCAAAGCTTTGTCTTAGCTACTAGTTCTTAAAACACAAAAAGAGGTGATAAGATTTCTTAGTTTTTCCAGATATTATAGATGATTCAATGAGAATTTTACAAAAATTGCCACACGATTACTTAATTTGTTGTTTAAATACGTTTTGTTTCTTTTCTTTGGGACGATTTTTTTCAGTGTGCTTTTGATACCTTGAAGGAAAAACTTTCTATTGCACCTATTTTGAGGGGGACTAATTGGTCTATCCCCTTTTATATCTCCATGGACACCCTGAACACAACTTTTGTGGTTGTGCTTGGGTAGAAAGAATACTAATGTTACTAAACCATATATTATACTAGTAAGGATCTAACCCCCACTAAGCTAAATTAAATTGTGACATAAAAGGTGTAACAACCCTGGTTAAACATTCATGTAAAAATATATAAGACCATGGTGATGGGACATGTATTCCAAGCTGAATGGTGAGGAAAACATCCTAGTGGGTGTTCATTTTGTTTATTATGGCTAAGGAAATTGGCAAAGGCAATGGAAAAGGCTTTGGAAAGGCATGAGGTATTTATTGGAATTTTATTTATGAAAATAATGGAAATTAGGATAAAAGGAAGGTGAAAGGTCACAAGTTGCATGTGAGGAGGAAATTGAAGGAAAATAATGGAAAATGAAGAAAATAGAGGCCTCATTAATAAAAAGGCTTTTGAGGATTAATGGGTGTGATTTTGAGAGGTATTGGTGGAGCTCTTTATTCTCTCTCTCTCTCGTTCTTGGACAATTTATCTATGACCTAATGGATGAAAATGCAAACAAAGTGATAAGGAAACAATGCCTCATAGCGAATCTCAGATAAGGTTGAGACCCCTATTCTTAGATCTGTCATTTACACTTATAGATTGCATTGATGCCAAGTGTTTGACAGAATGTCAGTCTCGGTTGGGGATGGTCAGGTCTAGTCCTTGAGTTAGTTTTTGGTTTATTAGTCTTGTTATCATGTGTTTAATGGATTTCAGAAGTTACAACAAGTTTTCGGCAATGGCCAAAATTCTAGGCTTGAAAAGTGCCTTAAATTTACCAGATTCTGGCATAGGTCTGCTGGAAATAGTCCCTAGATGCAGGCATGTGGGCTTGTGGGAGTGTCAAGAGCTCTCTAGATGCTGGCATGCCCATAGCATAGGAGCGACTAGAGGTTTAATATCTTAAAGACTCTAATGGGACCCAATGGTTGGTTAGCGGAAAGGTTGGGATAGTTTCTAGGGGTCCTATTGCTGATGTTGAAGGTCTGTATCGTGTTTTTCCATCGGTTCCACTTCCTTAACGTGACTTAGGAGGTTTAATCATATCATAGTAACTTCTCATCACATGTTTACCCTGTTGGATGGTTACTTGGGTAGATGTGGGAGGATGGTGTTACAGAGTGGTATCGGAGCATGGTTCACCCCTCAGACTAGATGGGCGATGCGTTGGTCATGCATTCATGTTGGTTGCATATGTGTTGATTATGGTTGTAGTCCATGTGATTGTTGCATTTTCATGGTGTTGATCATGGTTGTAATGATGTCGCTATATGAAGGTTGATGGTGTTATTGTGGGATGTGTCATCATGAGTGCATGGTTGTATATGCATTTTTTATGCATGTTGGTGTTTATATGTTGTTAGACATACATTGTCATGGCAAAGGGTTTTGTGCATGAGGTCATTGTATCCAATTAGGTCATCATGATAATATTGGTATGTTATGATGCTAATGTGTTGGTTGATATATAGCAAAAGATGCAGATCATCAGAATGAGGTTGCGGCATTAGACTTTGGGGCAAGAGAAGATCACTATACAAGTATTGTATGTTTGACATGCAGGTATGTTAGTTAATAGATTGTTATGTGTATGTATTTCATTCTATTGATGTTATGGTTACATACATGATAGATGCTAGTTGATTAGTGTAGTCATATGCACGTGTTAGATAGTTGTGAATGATAGTAACTGCTGGTTGTATGCACTACTATTGTTGTTTTATGTCACATAACTTAATGATTGTGTTATACGTTGTTGATTATTATGTTACATGTTAACTTGTGTTTTTATATGATAGTTAGCGTGATGATTAGGTTATATGTTGTTGATGAGCATGATATGTAATGTGTTGTTGTTATATGCTAGTAACTTGATGATTAGGGTTATTACACTAAGATATTGATGTTATATGTATCATGCTAAGTTGGATTGGGCTATGTGAATGGTTAGGGTTATGGCATTCAGGTATGAGTTAATAGGTTGTGATACTATGTCATGCTAATCTAGACTGATTGTGCAGATGTGATTATTATGTATGAATGATAAATGTTTATGAGCTTATGATGTGGACATGTTAGCTTGTGACTATTATGGATATCATGACCTTATTTTTGGTTGAATTGATATGTTTTGAAGTTATATCATACTAATATGGATTGATTGTGCAAATTGTTGGGTGTGGAGCCTGATTATCTTCTTTATTCAGAGGTATCATCACATTGGAACCTAGTTTGTAATATGGTGGCAATGCCACCCGTAATATTTGCACTGCTAGGGGGGTCCAGGGGGGGCAACTGTGATCTTTGGGATCCCCCCCCTAGCAGGGGATCAAGGGTAGTGCCCCCGAAGCTAAAAATAGATGTAAAATTGCCTTGTAAAATGTTGTAATTTCGTAGTCAATTTGGGTCGTTCATTACACATAGATGTGACGGTAGAAGTTATGTTTAATTTAGTGTTTTTTTCCCTAGAAGGAAATCCCTTGCTATATATGAGGGAATTGTATTGTGTCTATGTAGATCTGTATTGTGTCTATGTAGATCTGTATTCTGAGTGAGAAAGAGAGAGGATATTGTGTGAGAGCGAAGAGGGAATTATAGTGGATTTGTTGTAGGTTGTATCTCTTCTTTTTCCTGGATAATATAAAAGGAAGGATTGGTTGTTTCTCCGTGGACGTAGCCCAAATTGGGTGAACCACGTATATCTGTGTCTCTCTTGTTTTATGTGTTTTCTGTGTTTATATTTCTGCAATATATTTTATGTGTTCCTTTGCTTTGCAATATATAATTTACTAACACAAACAATATCTCCTCCCTTGAGATACATTAAGGTATGAAATTGCTTATGTCGTCTACTTTGTGCTTGATTGTTTTATTATGACGTCTATTTGGTGTTTGGTGTCGATTATGTCATCTAGTTTATTTATTTAACATGGTATGTTTGCAAGTTGGTTGAATTTTTGATGAATTGCATATTATGAGTATGTGTTCCAACGATATTGTTTTAAGATGGTTGTACTAATACATATGTGTTGAGGCAGTTGATATGTACTTGAGTGTAGTCAGTGATAGTGTCACATTGTGTCTAATGACTATGACTTGACTATGTATTATGATACGATTGCTAGTCTTGGTAAAGGTTGATTTCAAATTGGTAGATATGATAGTATTGATATTTGGAACATGGTGTTGACATGTATGAAGAGTTGCAGGAAACATGCTTGGTATTAGCATGACAAGGTAATAGTTGATATGTTTACCTAACTAACAATTTGGTGATGTGACAATACATAGTAAGCCTCGATTGAAACAAGGTAAAAAGGTAAAAGAAAGGAATTGGATAAGAATTCGTTTGGATATGTTTGGAAACCCTAATTCCAAAAGAATGAGAACTTTGCATATAGGAAGTCTCCTCAACCTTGATTTTGTCTGACATTATGTGGATATGTGCTATAGTCATGAACATGTATTTTATAGGTATATCATCTATTTTCCAGTTATGGATGGCTTCGTCAAGGGAATTGGAGCACTTGAGAGATGGCATGTATATGTTTAATTACAAGGCAATGTGCTTGGCACAACAAGGTAAAGTAACTGGTATGTTGTTATGTTTATTTATGCACTAACAGTTATGTGTTCATGGAAATATGATGTAGGGGATTGCATGGCAAAGAGACTGCCATGAAATCTTGAAGAAGGCTTAGGCTGATATTTCCTTTGGAAGTATTGGGAAGCATGGGGATTGAGTCATGGTGTTTGTTGATAGTCTTGTGCTTTTGGTATTTTTTAAAATCACATGGAATGTAAATAGTGAAATAGAAAAATAAGCATTAGATTGCATATATTATTGACATGATATACATTTATAGTACACGGTGTGACCCTTGGATTTGTAATCCAGGTGGTCTCTTGGACTCTGGTGGTTGTTCACATTCCACACCAACCCATAGAGGATTAGGTGTCCAACATCCTCCCTCTTAATCCAAAGGGGTATGTATAAGTCCAAGAAGAGAGTTGTGATACAAAATGTGAAAAAATGCATGGTAGCTCTAGGCTGAATGTTCTCTCTAAAATGTTGGTATAAGGGGCTATTTAAGGATGACCATCAACATTGGAATGCTTAGTGAAGTTCCTGGAACTCTTACAAATGTGGCTTGAAGCTGAGGTCTTCTGCTAGAGGAAGTGCTCATTTTTTGAAGAGGGAAACCTTCAACCTTGAAATGGAGGTCTCACCCTGCATAAAAAGGGAGAACCTCAACCCGAAAAGGGAGGTCTCAACCTGTGATGGTTTAAGGATGACCACCAACAAAATAATGCTTAATGCAATTCCTGGAACTCTTCCAAAACTGGCAAGAAGTTGAAGTCTTCTGCTACAGGAAGTGTCCCCAATTATTTGAAGAGATGTCTCAACCTCGCATAGATGGTTTAAGGTTGATCATCAACTGAAGGCTTGCTTAAGGGCATCTTTGTCTTTGGCTACAACTCTGAATCTAGTGTGGCAGGTTATGGCTTAAGCTCACTTGATGTGGATTTGAAGCTTGTAGATGACCATCACTACCCCCTGTCAGATACAAGGTGAGATGATGGAGAAAACTCAATTGCAAGATTGTTCAATACTCTAGAACAAGTTCTGACATATGACTGAAATATCTTCTTGGTTGTTGAAGCCCATTGCCAAGAAGCGATCCATCCAAGATGAATCTTTTCTCTAGCAGGAGGCTTGTTTTGAAGCATATGTTTGAAGAATGAGTGATTTTATGACAATTTTCACATGTATTAAGATAAAAAAAATGATCTTTCATATGGCCAACTCGGTCACAGTGTTGGCATTTAACAACTTTTGGCTGCGAATGTGGAGTAGAATCTGGAACAGGTGAAGGTGAACTGTCATGCAGGAATCTAGCACTATGAAACTGGATGGGATTTGAGTAATTTGGAATATGAAAGGACACATCCTTTTCATATCCAATGCCATTTATGTGCTTGCTATGGACAATATATTCCTAAGGTCTAATGATCGACTTAGGAATTGCAGGCTAAATTTCTGCATCTCCATGTAATTATGTTGCTTCATTGGGTACTAGATCTGAATCAACCTCAATCTTACTAATTTCATCACTTGCTGGTTGTTTATGGGTGTATGTTTTAACCTTGAACAAAATTGTTTTGCACAAAAACAATCTAGAATGACAAATTTGTTGAAGCTCATCTCGTTGGAACTGAGATTCTAGTTGAAAAAAATTAATCCTTTCTTGTGCATTATGCAGGTAGGTCTAAATGTCACAGAGAGTGTCTTTGCTGATGTTTACTTTCCCATCAAGGGTGGAAAGTATTAGGGTGTTTAGTAGCTCTAATATATCATCAAATTTGGCCATTGTGTTTTCAAAAATAAACTCCTCTCAACGATCTCTTCTTTAAACTGGTGGATTCAAAACTTTACACTATTATATATACGACCTTCATGGAGTTCAATGTATAAAACCAACATATAATAAACAACGACCATGCCCATGGTCTTCATAGAATTTTCAACAGAGATCCAACACCGCATTCACCATAAAAATTCAACATAGTAAAAAAAATATTCCATGTTGTCAACACATACCTCAATCTGGCTTTAGTCAAGGGGTATAACCAGCGCACAAAGGTCTTTGAGTCGATGTAGTATACCACGGACTTCCACAGTGGTCTTCCAGTAAAGTAAAACAAAATCATTGACTAGGAGACAATTTACGCTGACTACACCATTGCTGGGTCATTTCAACATCACGACTTTCAAAAATACACATTCAAATGCACCATTGTACCACTGTATATGGAATTCAATGCACAACACCACACTGTAAGCAAATCAGCTCCATCTTGGCGTTCGAATTCCAGTGCACAGTCACAATTTGTTTCCAGCAATGTTCAGAACACAATGTTTCCACCAGCGTTAAGTCACAGTCTTCATACTCAGGTGCCAGGATCTCACATTGAACGCAATATTTTAATCATGTACACAATATCTAACACAACTTCATACACTCGATCCAACCATATGTCAAGTCTGCCTTTCCTCTGTCATGAGAAAACCTATGCTCCACACGGAAAACACCAGTTTTTGCAGAGTTTCCTGATTCTGCATCAAGAATCAAATCTTTTCACGATTATTTTCAATCAAGATGTACAAGATTATATTTCATATCTCCTTAAACACAACAAAATATGGAGAATTTAGTGAAAATGATGATGATCAACAAAACTACCTTTGGAAACAACAAATTATAACCCCTTTCTGCCTGCACTTCTCCCTCCAGGTCTTGATCTATATAGGACAGGTATTATTCGGTGAGGATATGACAACGTATGACATTGTAATGTACAGTATGTACCAAAATGTATGGGGGAAGGTATATATAATAAGATTAACCAAACGGTGGGAGGTACATTACCATGATTTAGGCCATGCGTTATATAAAAAACAACAGAGTTATGATGGGGGAGGTTATATCTGGGTGATATAACAATCAAAACATGTAGTGGGGAGAAAATTCATACATGAAAAAAATTCCATGAAAATAGGGCCGTAGGAACTTACATCATTTTGGCAGAGTCTCCAAGCGTGGTGGGCAATCTTTGAGAGGTTTAACAAAGATCGTAGTAGGAATATTGAATCAATGGAATTGCAAGATGCACTTCTTAGTTTGGGATATTCGGTATCACAAACAATTTTACAAATTATGGTTTCAAAATATGATAATACAAACCAATCTGGGGAAGTGATTTATCGTCCTCACTAAAACAATTTTGTCACGGCATTTGAACCACAAGGTAGTCTAACTCAAACAAATCACTATTGAAATTGGACAAAGTGAGGCACTTATTTTGTATAAATTGACATGGAAACCTAAATGAATGCCAAGAACAATGTAGCACACATGATATATAAAAGCATATATATTTTATAAGGATTCCATATGAGGTGCATACACTCAACATTCACTAATGCACATCATAGATAGCAAAATTGATAAACGCGTCATACCAAACTTGATTCAACATACATCGATCATCCAAACAAACTATTCAACACATAGCATTAGGTAAACAACATGCATACCAAGTTAATTTTTCACCAAGTCAGTTTGCAAAGTATTCAATTCAATGCACCCATGAACCATACTCACATATAAAATGTCATGGAAACTAATGAATTGTTACACACATATGCCACATTCGGTTTTTGAACGCAGTGACTGTATTTAAAAGAAGTGCTAGGAGCCACATATTTCTGGAATAGAAATTAAGCATGGATAAACTTCTAGTCAGTGGACATTCAACACATCTCAAAGGGATTTTCATACACAAAATCTTGCAGAGATAATCATGTATGCACTACTCCGTCTGAGCAAAATTGGAGATCTGCACATTTCAAATTTCAAGGGTCAAGCATATGGCAGAGAAAAAACCATAAATGAAAGGAGTTACACAAGTCTGACAAGGACAGAAAGGAAAAGGAGAGAAAGTAGTTCAATTATCACTGACAAAGGTTTTAGAATGGAAAATATAAAGGCTAGATCCGACCATCCAGCTCTGATACCATGTTAAACTCACATGGAATGTAAATAGTGAAATAGAAAGATAAGCATTCGTTTGCATATATTATTGACATGATATACATTTATAGTACATGGTGTGACCATTCGATTCATATTCCAAGTGGTCTCTTGGACTCTGGTTGTTGTTCACATTCCACACCAACCCATAGAGGATTAGGTGTCCAACAGTCTTTTGTGATTTGCTTGCACTTGATTTGCAGTTTTGTTATGTCTAGTGCATGATCATGCCACCTTGTTTGTGGTGTCGTATTGTTTTTGGTTTTCATGGTTTTCTTCTTGTTTGTTGTGTTTTCCTTTTAATTTTTTAATATTGGGAATTGGTTGGGAAAGATGAAAGTTAATGGAGCTCGGGGAGAATTGTGTGGTACATGATAGGTAAGGTAAGACCTGAATGAAGCTTAGTACATGAGTAAGGGAAGTTGAAGGTAAAATATGAAAATCGATTGGATTGGTTCGGTCCATTGGTGTAAATGGATAGTGACAGTATAGTCATGAGAAAGGTAACAGGAAAGTTGAAGAAAAAGAGGCAGGAAAACAAATAGGTGGCATAGAGCAGGGCTTTGACAAAGGCGTGCAGTCGCTTTCACCTAAGACTGAAAAGGAGGACACAGAGCAGCATGACATGGACCCTCAAGAGACGTCTGCCCGCATTAAGCGACCAAGAGAGCTAGAGAAGGGAGGGTCCAGAAAGAAATCCAAGGCAACTAAGACCTCATGGGACCCCATCACATTGACGGAGGGTGAGTTATATGACATCAGTGACACAGTAAGAGATGTCATCACAGAGGCCCTACAACAATTTGAGAAGCAGTAGTAGATCATCGTAGGGGCCATCTAGAGCGGGCTACAGGAGTTGCAGACCCGTGCATCGCAAGCTAGTATGATGTCCACTAGCTTGGCTATCGGCACGTCAGATGTTGCTGATATACTGCACACTAAGGATTCCAGTGCAATAGTGCTGCCAGATGGAGCACTAACCATGGAAAATGAGGCTGACAGGTCCACTGTTAGCACTTGAAAGGAGTTGTTTGAACCTGGCAGTGCTTCCACATGAAGCACTCCACCTCTTGTAGGATGGAGTAATTGCAAAGCTGAGGGCCGACAAGCACCATGCCCTCCAGGTGATTAGTGAATAGAAGATAAACAATGAGCAGATGGCCCTAGAAAGGAATGCTTCCATCACCATTGAGGTCGAGGTGACCACCCAGAGAAAGAGGATCATACAGGTCGTGGAGGAGGCTTGCAAAATGGTCCCAGAGTTGGCCATTTCGGAGGAGGATCCAGTCAGGGTCCACATCCACAAATTGGCCACAAGGGTGCGCGACACTCAGACAGAGATTGCACAAGTTTAGTTGGAGCTAAGCCTACAGATTACAGAGCACTAGTTGAGGGCCCAACCTTTAATGCCGCTAGAGGTAAAGGAACAACGGGCGACTGCTGTCACAGAAGCAGTCGTGACAGTGGAGAGTGCAGTAGCAAACTGCACAGAGTTGTTCAAACAATCGTTTGAGGTCTTGACCGGCTTGCAGGAGGATCCAAACATCCAGAGGCTAGAGACGAAAGTGCGCAAACTCCCACAATGCTATGATGAAGTTAAGGGCACAATGCGAACCATCACACTAACACAGAGGTTAGCCAAGTTGCAGGAAGTTAGGCAGCTGAAGGAACAGGTGGATGTAGCACTACACAAGGAAGCAGTGCTAAAGGCATGATTCAAGCCCTAACTGGAGGAAGCTTACACAATCATAGGAAACATTGAAGGTAAGCTTGCGACTCACCAAGCGACGCAACAACAAATTCAGGCTGACAATGTAGGGGTAGTGACTGAGAAAACAATTGAAGATGTGAAGCAGGTAGCAACTTAGTGCATAGCCGAATTTGTGGTCATTAGGGTCGAGTTGGACGAGCTTCACATAAAGATCTTCAAGTAAAGATCTCCGCACCTACCGAGTGACTCAAGGGTGAGTCACGATGTTTGTGTTGGGGGCCTGTTGGGAGCGTGATCCCCCAAGGACACTTTTGGGGCTAAAAGCCCATGTTAAGTCAATTTTTTTAATATAATTATAAAGACTTTGTATTTTGTGGTTGCGGAGCATGAAGTTGTTATGTGTCAAAAAGGGTAGTCTACCCTTAGTTTTGTAAAGTAAAGTCGACTGTAAGAGACTGACCCATGGTTCGTGGCCATGGGATTGTATAAAAAGAGCTAAGCTCTAAGTAGTTTAAGATATAAATTGAACATGAAATAGAGTCATAGTCGTGAAGAAAGAAGTCTAAGTCTTGGATTGTAGTGTAGATAGAGGCTCTGTAGCTCAGTGCATAGAGGCCTAGGGTAGAAGTCTGCAACTGAGTGCGCGGACCCCTGCAATTGTTTGCACAGGGAGAATAGAGTCTGTAACACTTGGAGATATTAATAAAAGGAGTTATTCCGCAATTTCTGTGTGTTTGTTTTGTCGATGGGTTTGGATATTTGTGTATGAATTTCATTTATTATGCTTATATGATGTGCGAATGAATGCAATTACACTGAATTATTGAACACAATTATAACCCCAAATAATTGACAAGATAGAAAATCACTTAGGATAACTGAGAAATCTACATGACACGCTCCCATAGTAGTGCGAAAGTACCTGGGCCACAGGTTAGAGCAGCGCAAAGGTCTTTCGCGAAGATATTGAAGGCCGAAATAGAGGGTTTGTGTTAATTTATGGTATGTTCTATGCTTATAGCAGTTTACTTATCTTTCTTGTTAGAAAATTATGTATTACAGAGTAATGGAACACATAAAATATTGCAGAAATATAAACATAGAAAACACATAAAACAAGAGAGACACAGATATACATGGTTCACCTAGTTTGGGCTACGTCCACGGAGAAACAACTACTCCTTCCTTTTATATTATCCAACAAACTGAAGAGATACAACCTACAACAGATCCACTGTAACACCCTCTTAGCTCTCAATCCCCTCTCTTTTCCTCACTCAGAATACAAGTATACAGAGACACAATACAATTCCCTCATATATAGCGAGGGGTTTCCTTCTAGGGCAAAAAACCCTAAACTAAACATAACTTCTACCGTTAGATCATCCGCCTAATGAACGACCCAAATTGACTAGAAATTACTATACTTTTACACCCCCCCGCACTCCCCTGCGTGGAGGGGTGTATAATCTTCCTGGGGTATACATCTGGCTGAGACCTTTGAATATAGAAGATAATCAGGCTCCACACCCAACAATCTCCCACTTGGAGACTGATTATAGCAACTCCACCACTGCTTCATTTGCTAGACAATGGCTCCACTTTGGACCTAGTTGTTTCTCATCTTCTTCATCATACTTGAATACTAATTGAAACTAAGTAGATTCTTAGTTTCTCCCTGGTTACAACTTTTATTAACATATTTGTAGGATTCTGGTTAGTGTGTATATTTTCTAGCTGTTGATATTGCAACAAGATGATGGAGCTTAGTGAAAAGAGTCGCCTTCACTAAGTGGGCCCGCAGGCTATTTTTGGCGCAAGTCTATTTTTAGACTATGTCTATTTTTAGACATATGGATCATGTCTATGGATTGCAGGTTGCTGTTTATGGATGATTGATCAAGTTGGAAAAATAGATGGACTTCTATTTTTGATGAAAGTGTGAGTGATCACAGTGTGAGTGATCAAGTCTATTTTTAGACTGGCTGTCAAAAATAGAAAAGTCAAATATTATTATCTCACAATAATATTTGGACTATAAACTTAATCTTATTCTCTTGGAGCACTTTAGTTTGAGCTACATAGGTGGCACATGCAGCTGTCAGAAGGAAATACGCTTTTCTTATGAGTCAGTTGAGTTGTTGCATGCATGACTTCAGTTAGAACTCAATCAGTTGAGTTTGGTGGAGTTGATTGTGGAGTTGATGGAGTTGTGTTCAGTTTAGCTTTGTTAAACTGTTTGTATTTAGTCTAACTGGCAAATAGACTAGAGATGAGTTGGTTGAATTAGTTATTAATTAATTCACAAGTTATTAACTCATAATACAACTAATGAATACATCAGTTAACTCAGTTGCATGTCAGTGCATGTTCAGTTCAGCAGGGACAGGTGTTAGAGAATCAGATTGCTATCAGTTGTGACTATAGTTGTGCATCAGATCTTGCACAATCAGAGGATTGAGTATGCCAATGAGTTTGCTCACGTATTTGCCCACATTGTAGCTTGTGCTCACGTGATTTAGCCAAGGAAATACGTGGTTTCCTTGGAATTATCATCATTTCTTGAGCAGCGGAGGCAGGCAAGCAGCGAAGGAGATTTGAGCCAGTGATTGATTCAGATCTGAGCTGTATTGTGTGTAACAGAGGTGGAGATACTTGTGAGAAGTATTATGCTGTGTATTGTTACATGACTCAATCATTAATATACAGATAGTTGGGGTTTTTAGCGAGATGCTTTCCCCGGGATACATACTGTGTTAATGTGTGAATGCTCTTGATGTTTTATTGTTATTGATGCTGCTATTATTGATGATCAACGTAGAGGAGCTTA
>APFE031062247.1:28593-61931 GCA_000404065.3 Pinus taeda | reverse complement strand
CATAGGTAGAGCCTCTGCTGCCAGCAAACGTCCATAGTCTCGGCAGGGATACCTTTTAACCATATCATTGTCTATTGTTCTATTCACTTCAGAGCATGATTAACAGAATGAATTCAAAAACATGTTTTTTTTCACATTTGTTTTCATTTTCTACTATTTTATAAGATAAAAAGTCATCGCCCTAGTGTGGTAGCCAGTTAATTGACAATGCCATTCACTGGTAGTAATCTAATCGAACAATCTGGCTCGTGATGAGACCCCTTGTCTTACAATTGAAGCCATTACCCTGTTTTGGTATGCAGTGTTGGTAATGTCAGCTAAACTATTTCCATATGACCATGGTAAGCAGGCTTATAATAAGACCTCTTAACTTTTATATCTAGTATTCTCGGAATTACACCCTAAATAATCATGAACTTAGGTAAAATGGGATAGACAATTTTCCTCCTTAAGGTAGGATGGATGACAAGGTAAGAGTTTGAGATGTTGAATTTGGATTAGCTTCTATTTTAATATTGATAATCTTTTTATAACCAATTTAAAAAATCTAAAAAGTTTTACAAGATTTATAAACTTCAAGAGGAGTTCACCAGGATTGTATTGTAGTTTCAGAATGCAATTATAACTAATTTCCTAGAAATTATTCCTTTTGTTTAGTACTTCTATTTATTAAAAGTAAATATCGTGTTGCTTGTTTTCGAGAAACTCTTTAAATACAACAAAGGTCAAATAGAAACTGCCTTATAGTTTTATTTTCTAATTTTGCTACAAACTATAAAAATGCTATTTAAAAGGAGAAGGGGTTACCTCCATTGTTGAAAAATTTCTTTAAGACTAGGCCATTAACAGGCAGAGAATCTCTCAACCCTGACAAATCTTGTAGCATGATGGTCGAATGACCTATCTTTTCACAGATCTGAAATGGTCCAAGCCACATTTTCTGAAATTTGGTATGTTTCCCTTTATCTTCATTGGCTTTGTCCCATTTCAGGACTAAATCACCAACTTGGAATTGCTTAGAATGAGATGAGATTGAATCAAATGATGACTTGATGATCTGCTGATGTTTTGCATGAATAATCTTGGCTTGTTCTCTTTCTTCTTCTAATTTCAGGATTTGGTCATGCCTAAGTTGTAAAGAAGAAGAAGGATTTCCTTCAATAAATTGAACTAGAGCTAGAGAGGGAAGAATAAGATTTGTTGGCAGTACAGCTTCTTTTCCATAAACGAGTTTAAATGGGGAAGAACCTATAGAAGCCTTTTGTGTTATCCTGTCAGCCCATAGTGCAAATATTAAATATTTGTGCCAGGTCTTGTGATTTTGTTCGATAGTTCGTTTGATAATTTTAATAATGATTTTGTTTGTAGATTATGCCAAACCGTTACCCTGAGGATAATAGTTAGCAGAATATTTGAGCTTGAAACCTCTTTTGATTGCGAAATCAAACATAGCGTTGCCCGAAAATTAAGATGCATTATAAAAAACAAGAGCATTCGGGACACCAAACCTGGTAATGATGAACTGATCTATGAATTCAATGATGGCTTCAGAGTTTGTTGTCTTTTGGCGGAATTGCTTCAACCCACTTGGTGAAGTAATTGGTAGCAGTAAGGATATACTTGTGATGTTTAGAAGAATTAGGAGTAATTTCTCCAATAATGTCCAATCCCGATTGCTCAAATGGTTGTTCAATGTTGACCGGTTGCAGAGGAAAGGCTGATTTCTTTAGTCTTCCACTTGAAGTTTGACAACTTGGGCATTTCCTCACATATTCATGAGCATCTCTAAACAGAGTGGGCCAGTAATATCCAGCATGGATGACTTTGTGAGCTGTTGTATCATCTCCAAAGTGGCCTCCCGCTGGTCTGTCATGCAATTCCTGCAAGACCCTTTGTGCTTCCTGTTTTTCAAGGCATCTTAGTAAAACGGAATCATAATCTTGCTTCAATAGAACATCATCAATAATGCCATTTTTTTTTGCTTTCAATCTTATGGCCTTTTTATTTTTGTAGGACAAGTTGGGAGGTGCATATCCATTTTTCAAGTAAAATATTAAATCAGCATACTGTGATTCAGAATCAATGAGACTTACCTGATTGATGGTTTCAGGTTGATCTGTATCGCTTGATTCCGGAATGTTGGACGCGCCTGCCAATAACTTGCAAAAACCTTGACCTCTAACAATCTTTGCTAGCTTTATTTCTAGGTCATATTCCTGAAGTGTTGTTACCCAATTTGCCCTTTTTTCTCCCAGTTCTCTCTGGATTAATAGTTGTCTAACTGAGGAGAAAGGAACTATAACCTTTGTATGGGCCTTCAACAGGAAGGGTCTGTAATGTTTAACCGCTTTATATACAGCAAAGGCTTGTTTTTCTACTTCAGAATAGTTTAATTCTGCACCTTGAAGATTTGAGCTATAGAATGAAATCGGTGCTTCCAAATTGTGATCATTGATCTGTGTAAGTACTGCAGCGTAAGAGGAATCAGATGCGATGGTATACAAGAGGAATCAGATGCGATGGTATACAATGTAAAATGATTAGAAAAATTTGGGGTATTTAGAGCTAGGGCATTGATTATTGACTTCTTGATTAGTTCAAATGCTTCCTTTTCTGGCACTCCCCATTTGAAGACTGAATTTTTCTTAATCATAGTTTGAAGTGGTAAAATAATTTGAGAAAAATCTGAAACAAATTTTTTTACAAAATTAATTTGGCCTAAGAATGACTGCATGGATTTCTTATTATGAGGAAAAGGGATTTCAGAAATTTCCTTAATCCTGTCTGGATCGATATAGATGCCATCTTTAGATACAATAAAGCCTAGGAGCTTACCTTGATCAAGAGAGAAGAAATATTTCTTAGGGTTTAGAGAAATACCATATTTCTTACAGCGTTGGAATATCTGATTCAAATCATGCAAGTGATTGGATCTCTCTCTTGAAAATACAATGATGTCATCTAAATAGACAACTACTGTTCTATTAATTAACCCTTTGAAAGCGATATCCATCGCCCTATGGAAAGTGGCTCCTGCATTAATAAGTCCAAAAGGAATTTTCTGATAAGCATATGTTCCCCACTTTGTTCTAAAGGTGGTTTTGAGTCGGTCATCGAGGTGAACCAAAATTTGATTATACCCTGAAAATCCGTCTAAGAAAGACATTAACTCTGAGCCAGCCACTGATTGGAGTATCTGCTCCATAGTGGGTAATGGGAAATTATCTTTTAGACTTGCCTTATTTAAATTTCTGAAATCAATACAAATCCTTATGTTGCCATTCTTCTTTCTAACTGGTACCATATTGAAGACCCAATTCGAGTGTCGTACGGGAAAAATAATCTTGGCTTTCAAGAGTTTTTTGAGCTCCGACTTTATTTGACCTTCTAGGTTTGGGTGTATTTTCCTCAACTTTTGTTGAATTGGTTTCTGCTCGGGAAGCATTGGGATAGTGTGCGGAATAATAGATGTGTCATATGTTTTTAGATCATCATATCTCCAAGCGAAAACATGTTTATTCTTTCGTAACAGACTAATAAATGCTTCCTTTTCCTCTATATAAAGTCCCAATCCTAAATTAATGCTTTGAGGATTTTGTTCAGTGCCAAGGTTTATTAATTCAAACCTTAAGGTAGAGCTCTGAAGCTTTGTATTAGATACAGGTTTGAACTTGTCTTTGATATCGTAAAGGTCTTCAAGCTTCACTACGCGCTTAGGGATTGAATTTTCCTCATGTTTACCTTGTATTTGAGTATCATGCTCATCTTCCTCAATGATTTGATTGTCATAGGATTTTTGAGAGGTCAGAAATTCTAAAATGTCTTCATCGTGGTTAAATACTCTCCAATTGGTTACATTATCTGGAATGGATGGCCTAAAAAGTAATTCTACTGAAAATCTATCTGGACTATAGTCTTCGGAAGGGAGCAGCTTGGAAGCGACATTGGCCAGCAAATCAGCTGCGGAGTTCTGTGCCCTAGGAATGGAAGATATATTGAATGCTAAAAAATGGGAGGTGAGTTCTTGTACCAGCGATTGATAATGCTTAAGATGGTTTGAAAGACAATGGATTGTATTCCTTACCTGCTTCACAATAATTTCAGAGTCACCAAAGACCTTTAAGTACTGAACTTTGAGGTTGATTGCTTTGTATAGTCCTTGGACAAGCGCTTCGTACTTGGCTGTGTTATTCGTGCATTCAAATTCTAATCTACAGGAAAACATTGTTTTCTCTCCTTGCGGGCTGACCAAAATGCATCCTACTCCTGATCCTTCGCTGGACTTAGATCCATTAAAATATAAACACCAAAATAATGAATTATCTACAGTTTTTGTTACAACATTCTCAGTCACATTAACGCATTTAGACCTGTCGGACTGTGAAAAGTTTTCGATCTGTGATGTGAAATTGTCGACTGAGAAAGGGGATGGCTGGGCAATATAATTGCCGAAAAATGACTCTGAAGAATAGTTTCCTAGGATATTATTGTTGAATGCGACTTGCTGATTTTCTTGTTCAAATTATGTAACAGTGTGGGTCATATGTTTCTCTCGATCAATCTTTATTTGATTGGGCTTGCCCTTATAGGGGAGCCACATATGTGACCAATCGGTAGAAATATACCCATGGAGTTTTTCTGACCAATCCCTGCTTAAAATTAACCGATAGAATTCAGGTATATTGGCGACTAGAATATCAATTCTTTGGACGATTCTTGGATCTGCCGATAACCTGATTGTTACAAAGTTTATGTTCCCTAGAACTTGAAATTTAGTTCTATCTAACTGCACGATGTGAATAGAAGACTTCTGGGGTTCTATATTCAGTTTGGAGCAAACTGAAGCTGGCATTATATTCGAAGATGCCCCAGAATCAATTAAGTAGTTGTGCAGATTTCGGTTATAAATTTCATAAGTCAGGAGGAAAGGGGAGGTATGGGAGTTTGATCTATCTCCAATCAGAATTGTGTCGGTTGCCTCAACTCTACTAGCAGGGGGTTGTCCTGAGTCGCTTGCAGCTTTAGTGGTGGGAAGAGGTGAAGAAGGGACAGCATTAAATTCTTTAAGTAGTAATTTTTGTTGATGTTTTAATTTACTAAGTTCAAACATGGTGATGTTTGCCTTAGTTTTCTTCATGTCATCGACAATGTTGTAATCCATCGAATCAGAAACTACCAAAGTTTTAGTTGGTGAAGGTGTAGTAGAGGATGATGGCTGATTGTTAGATACTGTTGCGGCTGGCTTTTTAACGGGTACCTTTTCCTTTACGGTATTGGTTCCAACGCTCCTTTTCTTTGGATTAGCTTGAACAGGTTCGGGAGTACCTTTACTCCTTGTAGTGACAGGAAAGGCTTCTTGTTCGGCATCAGTATCGGAATTAGGGAGTATAAAGTCCCACATTCCATGACATTCAACTACTTCCTCTTCTTCTCCTCAGATGGTGTAACTGTTTCTTCCTCTTCTTCTTCCTCAGGATCCGAGTCTGCATATGATATAACATTTGGAGGTTTGGACTCGGGTTTCCTGAAATTCCTATATGGTTTCTTTGTTGAGGATTCTGATACTTTTTTCTTGATCTCAACCATTTCGTTCGACATAGTTTTAAGGACTTTTTGAAGGCCCTCCATGTCATATGGATCCTTAGTATTCTTTTTCTTAGAGTCATCTTTAAAGGATACTTTTTTAGATTTTCTTTCTTCCAAGGCAGTTTTCTTTTCTAAGGCGATTACACATTTTTCCACAGCGAGTGCTTCCTTCATGTTTTCGGCCAATGTGGGCTGTTTGGCCCTATCGACAAATATGGAAATGTTTGAAGGCAAAGCAGTGATATACCACTCGCTTCTAACTTGTTTGCTTGGCTTATCATCAGTGGGGATTTTGTTCAAGAGTTTGTTAAATCTGGAGTTGAACTCCTTGATGGGTTCTCTTGACTCGATCCTTAAATTTGAAAGATCATGGACAAGTGTAGCTAAGGATCTGTCATCACCGTATTTGGTGAGAAACTGTTCCTGGAAGATATTCCAACTTGTGATGGATCCAGAGGGTAAGGAAAAATACCAAGACCCTGCAGATCCTTGTAGTGAATAGGGAAACAATCTTACCACCACATCTTCTTCAGTGACCCCCTTTAGATTGACTGACAGCATAAAATTGTTAATATGTTCTTCTGCAGAAGTTCCAGCATCTGGATTGAATTTGGGTAACCATTTTTTGGGGTAATCAGGTAAAGGATGTAAAGGTGCAGGCATGGTGACCGCACCAGGACTTCTCCATGGTCTTTGGGCCATTTTAGGATTACCAACGATCGCTTGTGGCGTTCCAGGTGCATGAGGGGGAGGTGGAAGTACAGACTGAAAAGATTGCGATGCTTGAGATGAAGTCCCTTGGTGAACAACTATATGGAGTGGTGAAGTGGGTGTATGACTTCGCACAGGTGATGATGAAATGGAAGAAGATGGGGAAAAGGTTTCGCTACTAGAACCTTCAGCGGTTTTCTTGATCCTTTTCCTTTCGGGTAAAGGAAATTCAGGTGGTTCAATACCTAGCTTTTCGCTTTGGAGTCTGGTAAGATGAGGGGGTAAGAGAAATTGCGAAGTCTGACTGCCTTGTGATACTTCAGATCTAGGAGGGGAAATTGAGAAGCCTTGAAGTTTCTGGATGATGGATTGAACTTCAGGGGACTCCGGACTTAAGTGTTCTGAAGTATGTTGTAATTGAGCAGTAGTGGTTGATTCTTCTTCGTCTCGTCTGGATACTGGATATTCAGAATGCGAACGAGATGTCCGAGGAGAGGCGGAGGGTGAGTTACTCTTTGAATTGTTTGTAGGTGTTGGCTTACTCGCCATTCATAGCGTATGGCCCTCCTTCTAGCGCCAGAAATGTTGAGGCCTTAGAAATCGCTGCCACAACATTGGGGGATAACCACCTGGTTCGGAACTTAGTACAACTCCTTTTCCATTTCGGATGGTGGCTCCGACTGGAGATAACGGGACCAGTTTCCCGATAATAAAATAAAGGGGATGGATGGGTGATGAATAGTTTCCTTGAGTGATAGGCGACTAGCTTATTCTATTGACAAAAATAGGGAAACTAATACTAATCCGGGGAACAACTTATTCATTCAGAATGCAGCGTTAAATAATCTTTATCTATCTAACAGGCATGTAGATGACTCTGTAAAATAAATAAGAGACATTCAATCATTCAAAGATTACTTCATATGAATAGTCACAATGAAGCGATAAATACAAATTACTGCATTCACTGTTATATCATCGATACATATATACGATTGAAAGGGAAGCATGCGATAAACAACCAATAGTGGAATGCATAAAGAATGCTGCGAAAAGCACATATATATATAAACGATAATAGCAAGAGCGATTTAAACAACAATTCATATAACAAAAATGAGTACAGACGCAGATAATAGTACCATGTGAGCTGCAGATCAATCCGAAATATCAATCGCTATTCAAAATTCTTTCTTCAACACAAAAATGCTTTTAAACAATGACAATAGTGCACATTTGCATAAAAACCTTCCTCATTAAATTCAGAATAATTGGTCCAGTTTCATAAAAGAATATCCCCAAAGTACAATAGTGCAACTTCAGGGTTTAAGTCATATACAAAACTTTACGACCCTTTCTAAATGCATGAAAGGGTCTATAAATACTACTAAGCTAAAAAAATCTATGAAACAAAATCCTACTAAATTGGTATCAGTAAATGCGATCTATTTCTCAGGGGCGATCTGGCAGTCGACGATGTGAATCATGACTCAGGTTGTTTGCCCTTAAACCTGAGCTGGTTTATCGCAAGCATCGGCTCCACTTCTGGCGGTCTGTTGAGGCGTAATGAATTGGGCAGCGAAGGTGGCATCCTGAATGTCGGGTATAATATACCCGACAACATCCGTGAGGCATTTCAAGGCGGCTCTTTGGCTGTATGGCTTGATTAAGAAGAACCAATAAGCATCCCATGTTAAACTGTTGATTCCAGCGATTAATCTTTCGTTTTTCTCCAGCTCCGGGTAGCATGAGTGCTCCAACATCTTTGTCGCTGTTAATTGACCTGGAGTACATTGGGAAATCATATTAGAGAAATAAAGCATATTATTTACTAATTCAACCAAATTTCCAGTGGTTTCTTTGCATCTGAAAATTGCTCTTTCTGCCTTCATTAGCTGTGATTGCCATTCTGTGAATAATATTTCTTTGTGCGATTCCAGAATTCTTGGTAGATTAGTCGCCTGGCCTTGATCGGAATCTTGCCATTCTATAAAATTTGTCAGTGTTTCTTCGGCTTGATCCAAATCGGTCCTTGCTTTTTCTACCTTTTCGCTTATGGATGCTACTAACTCACATAATGGTTTTGCTTGTGTAATCTGCTGACATAGGAGCTTAACCTGATTAATCAATGCCTTATTTAACTGAAGTGCTTCCACTTTGAATTCATCTACATGAGGGAGCTTTTTCATTTGCTCAATTTGAGTGGTCAATTGAGCGATTTTCTCATCTTTTGCTTTCATTGTTCCCTCAGTCGATATTCTTAATTGCTCCAATGCTGCCGATATCTCCCTTTGCCTTTGGATTGCGTTTTCATCAATTCTCTACTTTTCCTCTTGTAATTGCTTAGTCAGCTGATGATTGCTCTGTTGCTGCACTAGCAATTCCTGTTCTGCCTGCTCTGCCTTCTGCTGGACTTCCGATAATTTTGCCTGTAGTGAAGAGATGTCTTGATCCTTGGCCTTCAATAAACTGCTCACCTCCGATGCTTTATCAATGGTCGCCTCCGAATATGCTCCAGCGAATTGCGATAGCTTGGTTAAGTCATCGGAGGGGTCGAATTCCTCTTTCCACACAACATTAACCGTCACTGTTAATTCAGGGAATAGGGAAGGTTGATCAGCTCTTCTCCTTTTCCTCTGTCGCTTTACAACAACTTTATGCTTAGGGCTATAAAATACATCCAAAGGGGGAATCTCTTCAATTTGCAAAATGATTTCTCCCGTTGGATCTTTAGGAATTATCTCTGTTTCTTTTGATTTGGGTAGGTCGCTGGTTTCGCCCGAAACCGGTTTCGATGTCGCTTCTTTAGAAACCTCATCATCTTTCGAGCACTCTAGGTTGCTGATGATTGGACTGAATTGCTGCCATTGCTGGAGCAAATTTGGATCAACTAGTGTATCATCATTATTTTTAGAGCTGCTCTCTTCTTGGGCTTTCGCCTGGGTTTCTTCTTGTCACTGCATATTTTCTTGGGTTATTTCCTGTCTCTGGCTATGCACTTTCTCCTGCTGCTTTGATGTAGTAGGAGGTGGTGTATTACTTCGCTGCTCAGGCTCGCCTGATCTTGTTGTTGTCGGAACAGTCGCTAACAGGTCTAGAGGCAGAGTTTGCAACCTCTGTTCTCTATTTCTGTTAAATTCGACTAGCCCTTCATTGTTGTACACATTTCTGGCAAGCGACTTAACTTGATACAGCGATTTGGCTGATGCAAACAAATCCTTGAATCTGTCTTCTTTGTGCTCGATCTTGGCCAATTTGGCCTGGTTGAGCACATTGTAAGTGATCTTCCTCGGATCATACTTCCTGCTTGGCAGAGTAGCCAGAGTGAGCGAATTCATTTTCCCAGCTTCCTTCTCTGCATGTTTGATATCATGTAGGGTATAAATTCCAATTCGTAAGGGAAAAGAGGGCCAAACATTTTTTTTTCGCTTTTTTCAGGGTCTGAGTAACCCCATCAGCATCTATTTGATAAGCTACTTCCCTGGAAAGTAACTTATCGGGGATGTAAAGTGGTAGCACATGCGGCCTGGCCTGACTGCCAAAAACTCTGATGTAGGTGAATTTCTCCTCCCCAAACCAACTTGCTACTGTGGTCAAATCTACCCCTGCTTGCTCAGAAATCTTCGGGGCAGGCTTATCAAAAATGGAGTAATGAATTGGCAACATAAAACTGTTGCAGATTTGATAAAGGTGGTGCTTATAATTAGTCTTCCACAATTTTTGATAATATATGTGAATGGGTGTGGGGTCTTGCGACGTACATCTCCATCCAAGAACAGGAAACTCATAATTAAAACACAACACATCCATCACATAGGCACTGTAATAGAATGGCGGAATAAACCTCTCTGTGACGTGAGAGTTAAACCTGAAATCGAGAATGGCTTTGGCTAACTTATCGGATAATATAACCGCCCAATCCATAATTTCACCACTACATGCCGCCTCCATTAAGGGGACCATATCTATGGTAAAATTGGCGGAGTCATGCAATCCCCATAGCCTACACAGCATAATTCCAGCATAGCAGTAAGGAGAACATAGGGAGTCAACTGAGTACTTACCCAAGGATTAATGCTTGTGTTTTGCTGGATTTTGTCTCCAACCTCGAATTGGTTCAGACTCGATCTCATTCTCTGCTCGAAATTTCTCCAGAAATGCCGCATTATATTTTTTCTCTTCTACCGGTAGGTGATACATTTGCCTTAGATCTTCGGCTCGAAAAGAATCGAAAATCCTCCCGTCCGCAGTGCTAAACAAATCTGTTGGTAATTGGGAGCTCTTGGATTGCCCACCTTACCACATCTGTATATGGGAGAATTTCTTCCCGGGCTGCTATTCTGTGCAGAAAGGAGTTGGCAAGTCTTTTAAATTGGCGTCAGATTTGCTGGTACTATCGCATGAGATTTCTATCCCGGTCACCTTTGGCTCTTCGGCTTCAATCAAATTATATGTTCCTTGCCAAGTGGTCCTGGTAAGTCCTAAGCACGTCGTATCTGATATAAGCCCTTTGTTCTTACCGCTTGGATAAACAACAGCTTACCCCGCGGCTGGCGAAGCAGTAGGAATTGTAGTCTTCTTGGACTTCTTTCCCATCCCACTTACTTCTATCTCTGTGGAAGAATCCTACACAGAGCGAAAGATAGGCGTAACACAGGCAACAATAACATGAATTGAACAAAATGAAGTATATATATCTGGATGCATTCATAGCGATCAATTGACTTAAGGTGGCCTTGGGATCAAATCCATGGATAGATCACAAGCTTGCTGTTCTCATTAAATGATCGTTATGGCCTGTCAATCTCATTAATACCAATCGCTTCGGTTAATGGCCGAATGATTTATTTGAAGCATGCCTTGGGCGATTTGGCGGTTTGAACACGGATGAGCGGCTTTTCAAAGGATATTGCCTTAATTACGAATAAATCATATTAAACTGCCTTTATGACTTTTACTTTGAAAACTGCACTTTTTACCCTTTTCGCAATCGGGCATCGGGGAAATGCTAAGTTATTGCATTGGTTTCATTTGGAATCCCTGATTGCCGATAGCGATATCACATCGCGTCGGGAATAGCTAGTAGGGCCGTTTAGAATGAGGGCATGGTGAGTCTCCGATCGCCGATAGCGATATCGCATCGCATCGGGCGAGGGGGAGCTTATTTTCACTTTAAGTGTTATCGCCGATTACCGATTGCTGATTGCCGATTTCGCATCGCATTAGAGCAAGGGTTGTTACTAATGTTATTTTATGCTTTTGCTGATATCCGATAGCGATTTCGCATCGGCGAAAATCAAGATGTCCCTTAAGTTGTGCTCTCTTTGTCATTGCGATATGCGATCTTACGATCGCTTTATCGCAATGATAAAGATAAATCGTTTTATGTTGGGGGTTTTTTGATTGGTTTTATTAAAAAGGCCTTTTAATAATGTTTTCTTTTATTCGAGCCTTTTTGAAATAGAACTTTAAATTGATACCAATTTGAAACAAAAATTAAAAGGGACCCATTTCACATTATATTTTTAGAATAGTAATGATATGAAATGGGGGGGTTTTTGTATGGCACAACACCGCCACCACTAGAAACTATCTTGATGCAACAAAGACCAGTGAACAATATGTCAATCATTAGCGAAAGCCTAAAAGTAATCATCAGGTAAATCATGCTCCAAGGATGAACATCAATAGAAGCATGAACCAAAAGGTAAAGAATACCAAAAGATTCTATGGTCACATAAACTTCTTTAATGGACAATGATTTTCATGCCATAACTTTGGGAATAAAGTTGCTTAATGTGTTGCTTACAAAACTCATGAGTAGAGAAGCACGAAATCAAAGAAGCGTAATGGGAATCAAGAAAAGTTCTTATAATAAATTTTCTCCTCTTGAAGATGAAATTGAATGTTTGTTTTGCAATAACTTTGGTCATGAATAATCTAAATGCAGGAGCAAATTTTGGAAATCAATTCAAAATGAGCAAACATCATCAAATCCCAAGGTATGAAGAAAGAAGGAATATCAATCGGAAAGATGTGGCATAACTCTATTTGTAGAAGGACAAGAAAATCAGTGGTACTTCGACATCGGATGCTCTAAACACATGACAGGTGATAAAGATAAACTTCAACCATATAATGCTTTAGAAAAGGAAAAGAATGTCTCCTTTGAAAATGACACGCCAATTGTCATCAAAGGTAAAGGTTCTGTTTATTTGAAAGAAAAGGTTAAAGCTAGAAATGTCATGTATGTTGATGGTTTAAAACATAACTTGTTGAGTGTCAGTCAAATGTGTGATCAAGGAAATGAAGTTGTGTTTGGATCAAACAAATGTGTGGTTCTTGAGCTTGATACAAGAAAGACCATAATAAAAGGTACAAGAACTCCAAGAAATCTATATATACTAAGAGGAGGAAAAAAACAATGCTATCTAAGAAAAACAGATGAAAATTGGTTATGACATCTAAGCTTTTCTCAAATAAGAAAAGCACGCAGGCTCAAGGCGGTTCGGGATCTTCCAGATATCATCATCCTAGAAAATACCATTTGTAAACCATCTCAAGTCAGTAAGAAAACCAACATTCATTTCAATGAGAAAGAAGGATCAACAAGTAAGCCTCTTGAAATCATCCATACTGATTTGTGTGGGCCAAAAAGGAAAAATTCACCCAGCGGAGAAGAATACTTCATTTTATTCATTGATGATTTTTCTAGAATGTGTTGGATTGTTTTACTAAAGCATAAAGATGAGGCATTTGAAAAGTTTAAAGCCTTCAAATCTTTAGCAAAAAATGAAACAGAACGAAAAATCAAGTGTCTCATATCTGATAGAGGGGGAGAATTCGTATCAGATGAATTTGTTTATTTTTGTGAACAACATGGAATAAAAAGGCAGTTCTCTATTGCCGGAACTCCTCAGCAAAATGGCATAGTGGAAAGAATGAATAGAACAATCCAACAAATGGCTCGAGCTATGCTTGATGAATCTGGAACTCCTACCACCTTCTGGGGTGAAGCTGCATTTCCTGCCGTGAATATTCTCAACAAAGCTAATGTTCGGGTAAATAGTGATCAAACTCCATATGAACTTTAGTATGGTAAGCCTCCTACTATAAAACACTTTAAATTTCTGGAATAAAATGTTTCATCAAAAATACTGATGAAAAACTTGGTAACTTTGAACCCATAGCAGATGAAAGAATTCTCCTTGTTTATTCATCTAGAAGTAAAGGATACAAATGTTATAATAAGAGATTTCAGAAAATTATTTAATGCATTGATGTAGTAATTGATGAAGCATGCATAAATCTGGAACAAGTGAAATCAACAAAGGAAGATGACTATGAGGAATATGGTGAATGCTTTCTCGTATCAAATCAAAATGATATCGAGGAAGAAACCAATGAAGCATCAGAAGAAGATACAACTGGCAGGGAAAAGACTCCATCTAGGTATGTTCAAAAGAATCATCCAGAATCTCAAATAATAGGAGAAGAAGGGTCTAGAGTACAAACAAGAAGAACTCTTACAGGAACTTCCAGTTATCTAGAATTACTATCCTCCATAGAACCATAGAATGTTAATGAAGCTAGCAAAGATGAATGTTGGGTTAAGGTCATGGATAAATAATTTGACCAACTGAAAATAATGATACCTGGGAATTAGTTCCTATACCTCATGATAAAAATGTTATAGGAACAAAATGGATATTTAAGAATAAGTTGAATGAAAATGGAGAGGTAATTATAAACAAAGCAAGAATTGTTTGTAAAGGTTATGCTCAACAAGAAGGTATAGACTTTGAAGAAACTTTTGCACCTATTGGAAGACTTGAAGCCATAAGAATGTTTCTTGCTCTTTCAAGTTTTCAAAAATTCAAAATATATCAAATGGATGTAAAATCAACTTTTCTTAATGGAGATTTTGAAGAAGAAGTTTATATTGAACAACCAAAAGGATTAATTCTAGGAAATGATGCAAAACTTGTATGTAAGCTCAAAAAGGCTCTATATGGTTTGAAACAAGCTCCAAGGGCCTAGTATTATCGTCTTGACAAATATCTACAACAACAAGGTTTCAAAAAGGATATGCAGACAACAACTTATACACAAAGATTTAGAATGATAAACTGCTAAGTATCGTTGTTTATATTGATGATATCATCTTTGGTAGCAATGAAGAATCTATGAGTCAGAACTTTGCTTCAGTTATGCAACATGAATTTGAAATGTCCTTACTTGGTGAACTTACTTATTTTCTTGGTCTACAAGTATAACAAACAAATGATGGTATTTTCTTTCACAAACTAAATATCTCAAGCAAATTTTGAAGAAGTACAGAATGGGAGATTCTAAACCAGTATGTACTCCAATGGTAACAGTATGTAGTCTCAGTTCTAACGATGAATCACCTACAGTGAATCAACCAGCATACAAATCTATGATTTGAGGTCTACTTTATCTAACAGGTACCATACTTAATATCATGCATGCAGTAGGAATTGTTGGAAGGTTCCAAGCAAATCCAAAAGAATCACATCTTCAGGTTGTAAAAATAATATTAAAATATCTTCAAGGAACTCAAGAATTTCGTCTATGGTATCCTAAAGATACAGATCTTACTCTTCATGCATATACAGATGCAGATTGTGCAGGAAATGTTGATGATTGAAAAAGAACTAGTGGAGGTGCATTCTATATGGGATCATGGTTAGTATCTTGGTTCAGCAAGAAACAAAGTTCTATTTCCTTATCTACAGTTGAAGTGAAATATGTGGTTGCTGAATCTTGCTGCACATAACTACTTTGGATGATGCAAACATTGCAAGACATTCAAATCACATGTTCTCCACCCATCTCCATTCTATGTGATAATACAAGTGCCATTAATATTTCAAAATATCAAGTCATGCACTCCAAGACCAAGCACATACCCATTAAGTACCATTTTCTACAAGAACAAGTGCTTGAACAAAAGGTTAAATTGGATTATGTTCCCCCTAAATAGCAGGTTGCTGATATATTTACCAAACCGATTCCCAGAGAAACATTTCAATATCTCATACAAAAGTTGGGATAGTTTCTGCATCATCCTGCCGTTAAATCCAGTTTTTAGAGGGAGATTCATATACACGGGTTTCATGAAGGATAGTCGTGTATATATGCGAGTTTCTGTGGCTACAGGAGCATATATGTTTTTTTGATAGAAAAACAGTGGGACAGACTCTGACATGGGTTCTCAGTCTGATATTTTCTGTTGATATGCTTTGTTCATTGATTTTTATCTGATCAATGAAGATGCCTTGATAAATGATTTGTTAATAATGCACAGGTAGCACAGGTTGAGGGGGAGCATTAGCCTTCACAAACATTCTACATTTTTGGCATTATGGTTGTTGATTTGAACTATGGTTTCAGATATTCATTGTTGCATAGGTAATGTAAAGATCTAGGGTGTAATATGTCTCCTTCTATCATTTTTTGAATGAGTCATATTGGACATATGATGTAATTTGTATCCCCTCTATGCATGTGAAGGATGATGTAGTAATTGCTATATTTGAGTCATGTATAAACAATTGGTATATCCCCACTTGGTTGGGTGGATGATTCAAATTTGGTGTATCTCCACTTGGTTGGGAGTTTGATGTATGTATGAGTCATTGATAATAGGAAAGTCATACTCACATGGTTGAGTAATACAATCATGTTATTCTTTTGATACAAGTGTTGTCCTTGATGGCAACTCAGTCACAGGTTAGTTTAGATTTGATAAAGGGAAACTCATATTGTAACAGGTCAATTCAACGATAATAGGACATTGGTACAGAAGAAAAAGAAGTTGGAACAAAGATCTGTTGATCAGAATCGAGAAGTTGAAGGAAAATGATGTTGTAAGGTAGTTTAAGCTATATACATAGGTTCACCTTGTCAAAGCAACGTATACACGTGGGTTCATAAAACAAAAAGAGCGTATACGTATGCACGCACTTTCACAAGAGGAAAAGTGTGTATGGGTTGGAAAATCAAGGAAATATAAGATTAAAAAATACCAAGGGTCAATACCATGGTATTAGCCCACAATATTGAGTGGAGTAATGAATATTTGATCCTGTCCAAGAATACCACAGGTTCTAAGTGTTGTTTTGGTTCGAGGTATTAAGAAGGGCCAAAATTATATAAGGAGGAGAAGATCAAAGGGCCAAGTGTGCAAGTGAATGGGTTTCTCAGGAATAATTCTATCTGAAGTATATTTTATGCTGCAGGGGCTATGATTATGATATAATCTGAAATATTTTGTGCACCTTGAATTCAATATTGGATCAAGATCATGAGATCTAAAATGGCTTATCATTGAATGATCTGATATTGTTAGGGTTAGATCTGATTGTTTACACATGCTTGATTCTTTAAATGTCATGATTTGGGCATGTCTGAAGTTTGGAATAACAACGGAGTTGTAAGTTTGTATTTACAGATCTATACAGTGGTTCACCTTAGTGAAGGCGTGTATACACGCTAGTTCGAAGCTTCCAAGTAGTGTATGCAAAAGAAAAACCTGTTATTCATAAACGATTGATCTATCTGATCAGTGTTGCTAGTTTACTATTGTCTGTTAATGATGTCTTCTTAGATCTGAAAGTAGAACTGAAAAATCTGATTTATTGATTGATTAAGTGAGAAGGGTGATCTTTGTTGTTGATTTTATAGATCTCTTTAATTTAACAGTAGATGTTCAGAATATTATTGGTTGGTACAGATTTGATTCAGAAGTTTTTACGATTCAGTAGTTGTGGAGGTATACACAAGTTTGGTTAAAGGAATTAGCGTATACACACAATTTTGGTTCATTAAAGTAGCGTATGCATTCTGATGTATGATTTTTAAGGTTGCAGATGGTTCTGAATGATGATGTAGTTTTTCTAGGTTCAACACAGTGTTTTGACTGTTCAGATTGACTGATTATTGGTTGATAAAGTTATTATTATAGAGTTTGAGCTTCAAAGTTTCTGATGGGTCTAGTGGGAAAATTTGATAAAACGAGGCCTTCATATTGTGTTGTTGTGTACCAGGAGCATCCCATCTAAAAATTTATGAAACGTGGTCCCTGGAGGAAGAGAGAAGGTCGTAGCCTTCTGTAGGCCGACACTTATGTATTAGTAAACATATCGGCTAGTACAAGAGCTAGGGGATTGTAGCTCCCTTCCAATAGAAGATGGAAAATGAGAGAACGTTGTAGCCTTCTGCAGGTGGTGCCTGCGTATTGGTATGAGTTTGCACCAGTACAAGATTGTAAATAGATTTTCTTTATATTAAAAAGAAGACAGAGATGACATCAGAAGGTGGTTTTTCTCTCGCATTGGGTTTCCACCTTAAATCTTGGTGTTCATGTGTGTTTCTTATGTGTGATGGTTTATTATGTTATTACTGTACTGACGCACTGATTAAAGATCAACACATGATGAATTAACTAAATAATAAGTTCTCTGGGTATACGTTGGTTTCCTTAATCGTAGTTGTGTGCACATGCAAGTTCACTTCACTGAACTAGCGTATATAAATCTGATTATGAAATGAGAAGTTATTGAATTATAAATACTAATTCACCCCGCCGTCAGTATTATTTCCTACAGAAAGTGTAAAAGATATGTTACGCAATCAAGATCTACCTAAGTTTTTGTGGGGAGAGGCAACAAAGACAACGATCTACATTCAAAATTGATGTCCTCATAGATATCTAGATAACAAGAATCCAGAATAAGTGTTAACTGGGAAGAATCCATATACAAATCATCTTTGAATCTTTGGGTGTCTTGTGTATATTCATATACCAAAGGACAAAAGAAAGAAGCTGGATCCTTTTGGTATGAGGGGAATATTTGTTGGGTATAGTAACTCATCAAAGGCTTATAGAATCTATATGAAAGATGGAAATCACATTGACGTTAGTCATGATGTCATATTTGATGAGAGTATAGCATTCATGAAGTCAAAGAACTTTCCATAGATTCTTATGACAAAGAACTTTCAATATTTGAGGAGGAAGTTGAAAAGGAAGGAGAAGGATTACACCATGAAGATAAAGAGGTTGTAGAACATCAAGAATGGAAGGATTCCATGAATGAAGAGTATTAATCTATAATGAAGAATGGGATCTGGGAGATCGTACCTAGGCCTGAAAACAAATTTGTGGTTACTTCCAAGTGGATCTATAAGATCAAACATGCATATGATGGAAGTATAGATAAGTATAAAGCAAGATTTGTGGTTAGAGGGTTCTCTCAACTGGAAGGCATCGACTATGAAGAGACATTTTCTCCAATATAAAGATATACAACAATTTGATCATTGTTATGTCTGGCAGCATCGATGGGATGGAACATCCACCAAATGGATGTCAAGATTGCGTTTCTGAATGGCACTATAGATGAAGAAGTCTATATACAAAACCCCTTGGGATTCAAAGTCAAATATAGGAAGGAATATGTTCGTGGATTGAAGAAATCATTATATGGCCTCAAGCAAGCACTAAGGGCATGGTATGCTAGAATGGATGTATACCTACAGAGAATAGGCTTCACAAAATGTTATGCTCACTCAAACTTTTATATTAAGGTTGTAAAAAATGAACCTATAATTGTTCTTCTGTATGTAGATGATCTTCTCTTGACAGGTGTAGAAGATTGAATTGAAGAATGTAAGAAGAAACTGGCAGCAAAATTTGACATGAAGGATCTTGGGATGTTGCATTACTATTTGGGACTAGAAGTATGGAAAGGATTGAATGAAATCTATTTGGGTCAAGCGAAGTATGTGATCAAGATTCTAAAGAAGTTTGACTTGATGGACTGCAAACCTATGACCACTTCGCTGATCATAAAATTGAAAAGACTTAAGAGTTCTGAATCAAGCCCTATGGATAATTCTATGTATAGATAACTTGTTAGCTCATTAATTTACTTGATCAATACTTGACCAGACATATGTTTTGTAGTAAATGTACTCAGTCAATTCCAAGTGGAGATGAAACATGATCATTAGCAACAAAGCATATTCTTTGATATCTATGAGGAACCATCAACTACTGTCCGAAATATTATAGAAGGAATGATGTCGAATTGATTAGTTATACATATTTTGACCGAGGATGTGGTGAGAAGGATGGACGAAGCATTATGAGAGGATGTTTCAATTTAGGATCCTCCATGGTCTCATGGATGAGTAGAAAGAAAGACACCGTTGCTTTGAGTAGTGATGAGGCTGAATATGTTGCAGCATGTGAAGTAAGCAGAGAAGCAATATGGTTAAGGACGCTGCTATTAGACTTGTTTGAAGGACCGATGAACCCTACAGTGATACTTTATGATAACACCAGTTGTATTCATTTGTCTGAGAATCCATTATTTCATGGAAAGACAAAGCACATCAATAAGAAGTATCACTATATTTGAGATCTAGTACAAAATGGTGTGCTGTAACAATGATATATATCCACTAATGAAAAAGTAGCTAACATACTGATGAAATAAATTATGAACAAGAATATTGTATACTTAAGGGACAAGCTTGGTTTGGTGGATTTGTCCTCCCTAATTGAGAGGGAGCGATAGACACTACATTATTATCCTCACTTGGGAAGAAAGAATGGAGGATTGGGTAACCATATGGCATTCGATACTCTTTGAAAATGTGGTAGGGAATTCAAGACAAGAGTATCCATGGACTGATATTCTTTGAGGATCAGCTACCCAAGATGAGAATAGTCCAATGCGGGGTCATTGTCTGTGAACACCCGGTGGAGTATGTACCTTGGGAGATAATAATGATGGTGTCTATACATCATTGGTCTCCCCAGCATTGTGCTCTGATCTTGTGGAGAGATAGAGCTGCTAGTCAAGGCCTTGCTATGTGAAAATTCTGGTTAATATGATGCTAGAAAAATGGGTTACCAATCTGACACTTTTTATGAGATCTCTTCAGATTGAGAATAACCATGTACCTCTTATGAATACCTCCCTTGTTAATAAAAGGAGTGTTGAAAAATGTGTAACTAGTTTCGGTCTTCATAAGTATGAAATGAATTCTTGTAAATATAAAATGGAAAATAAATTATTATTATTATTGGAGCATGGGTTTCACACTCAAGTTGTTTTATTTTATAGGTCAAGCACACATTGAGTGTTTCTAGGATTTGTCCTAGGTAGAAGATTAATTATCATATATGGAAGATCCTATGGGCACATTATAAATTTTAAGAGAAAATATTATTTTGTCTTGAAAGTGTCAAAATACCTCCAAGATCAAGTCATCCTAAGGAGCTACCAAGTTGGCTTACATGAAGATCCACATCCACCCTTGTATAAGAAGAACTCATCCTCCATTTTGTTCACTCACTCTCTCATCTCTTATGCGAAGAAGTAGAAGAAGGAAGTGCAAACAAGAGGAAGACGAAGAATTCAAACTTTTTTCTGGGCCTTATCTATTCTTCTGGGAAGATCAAAGTTAGGGTTACTACACTAGATCTTCTAGGGTTCGATTTTGGAAGAAGAAGAGAAGGTAAGGTAAGAGAAGGTCTCTTAGGGCATATTATTAGCCCTAGGACTCAATTCAATGAAAGCAAAGTAAAGAGGAAGAATATTAGAGGGAGATCGAAGTCTCCTAGAGAAGCAACAGTAGTTGCAGCAGTTGCTAGGGAGCAAAATTTCGGATCTACTGGGAGGTCGAAGATATTACAACATGAGGTCATGGTAGAATTGATCTTGGAGGGTATTTGTCTGAGTCTAGGTCATGGTATTCATCAATTGAAATATCTAAAATATAAAGAAGAGATTTACAGTTTTCTCGTCAAGAGGAGGGGTTTTAGCCTTGGCTTACAACCTATATATTATTGTGTCACTGTTCTTACTATTTTGGTAGTTGTTTGATGTATTCCACATTTGAATAATAATGAACAAAGATAATATGTAAAAGGTAACAGAAAAATTATAAAGTTAAGATAATTAACATATTCATTTCCCTATTGAATTATCAACATGGTATCAGAGCTTTGGTTCTCTAAGGGCATCATGAAGATCATCTCTACAATGAAGAAGTTAATCAAGAAAATTGCAAGCCATCTCAAGAAAGGTATCAAGGAAGCATGGAGTTTCTTATTCTCTACAAAGAAGGTATCATTCAAAGAAAGGGATGAAGGTCTCATCTCGGCTCTCTCTGGTAAATTCCAAGATGAAGACATCTGGGTAATTGATAGTGGTACATCAAGACACATGACTAGCCACTCCCACCGATTGAATACCTTATCAAAAGGAAAATTTTCTTACTCCATGGAACTTGGAGACAACAAGAGCTATCTTGTGAAGGGCATTGGATCAACTTCCATAAAACTTGAATATGGAAGCAAATCCACCTCAACAACATTCTATTTATTCCAGGTTCACACAAAAAATTACTTTATATTTCAAGTTTAGAAGACAAAGGAGATAGAGTAGCCTTCATTGATAGAAAATTAGTTGTTTGGGGAAAAGACTCAAGCTTATATCAAGCAAAAGTTATTGGTATTCAAGAAGGAGGACTTTACAGATTAATATCTCTCGTAAACCAAGCCTTAGTTCACATTGAGATTAGTCCATGTGAACTTTGGCATCAAAGGTTTGGTCATCTACATTTCAAAATATTGCCAAATTAAAGTTCCATAGTAGATGGAATACAAAATTTGAACGAGGATCATGAATGTGTCTGCAAGGGATGTGCATTAGGAAAGAATACCAAGAGACCATTTGGAAGAAGTGCTTCACAGTTGAAAGAAATCTTGGATCTCATTCACTCTGATGTGTGTGGCCCTATGACTCCAAAATCTCTTGGAGGCCATCTATACTATGTCACATTCATAGATGATCATTTAAGAAAAACCTAGGTTTACTTAATGAAAACCAAGGATGAAGTATTTAAAAATTTCAAGAATTCAAGGCTGAAGTGAGGAACCTTACAAAAATAAGAATCAAGGTATTGAGATCTGATAATGGAGGAGAATATACATCCTAAGAGATTATAGAATTTTTATGGAGTCCAGGATTAAGAGGGAGCTGGTAGTACCATACAATCCTGAACAAAGTGGAGTCTCTAGAATGGGTACTTAGTTTATACTCCTAGAGTAGCTTAGTGCCACTCTCATTTATTCCCATAATTGTTGGTAGTTAGGTGGTCCAAATAACAAATAACAAATTAGATAATTTAATTCATGTGTGATAGGAAACTTCCCAAATCCCCCTTACAACCTTCTCCCTGTGCAACAAGATCCATGTTAGTTATACTCTTCTTAAGATTTAGCAATATATTAAGTGAAGAAAACATTTACATCAAATGAAGTCTATCGAAATACCCACGCTAGCCATTCCAACATTATAAATCTCATTTATATATTACAAAACTTGGGGTTGAAAAAGGAGTGTTACAATCCCCTCTCCCTTAAAGGAACATCATCCTTAGTGTTCTAATATTCATAGTATAAGCTATGTACGGCAAACAAAAATGGATATGCCAATTTCATGGCATCCTCCAATTTCCATGTTGCCTTATCTATGCCAAAGTGTTTCTGTTGCACCTTAACCTGCTTGATAGCTTGGTTCTGAATTAGAGTCTCCCTCTTATTGAGTATGCACTAAGACTTTGGCTAAAACTCTCCTTTGGGTTCCACCTAAATTATAGTCCAATCAATAATATGATTGGCATCATGCACATATTTCTTAAGCAAAGATACATGGAATACATCATGTATTTTATGGTAGGAGGTAGGGAAAACCTATATGATACTAGCCCCGTTATCCCTAGTATCTCAAAGGGCCCGTAATAATTTGGTGCCACCTTGGCACATAATCCCATTTTTAAATAAGTTTTCTTAGGTTTGGTCCTAAGAAACACATGCTCTCTTACCTCAAATTCCTTGTGAATTTTGTTATAATATGCATAGCTTTTTTGTATATCTTATGCCACTTTCATATTTTTCTTGATCTTGACACTTTATATTCCATTTATTTTAACATGTCTAGTCCAAGTGTTATATGATCTATTGGATTATCCCCAATGGTTCAAATATTGCATGCTTTTCCACATAGTGCTTCAAAGGGATTCATTTTAGTGATTCGTGGCAGCTATTGTTATAGGAACACTCTACTAGAGGTAAGTATTCTTCCCACTTCTTGGGCTTATGCATAACATACATCATTAACATATCATGCAACACTCTATTTACTCTCTTTATTTTTCCATCTATCTAAGGATGGTAGGTTGTACTAACTATCAATGGTGTCCCAAAACCAACAAACAAATATTTCCAAAATTGAAGTAAATTTTCATCCTAATAATATATGATTTTCTTGGGCATGCCATCGAATCTAGAAATTTATTTTATAGAAATATTAGTGATATTGATTACTTTATAAGTGGATAGAGATAAATTGAGTTGTATTGCTAAAAATTTCTACCACTACCATGATTGCATCATGTTTCTTCGTAGTCCTTTGTAGATTATCGATGAAGTCCATAGATACAACTTCCCACTTATATTTTGGATTTTGTTTTAGCTATAGCATGTTATGATCCTTGTGCCTTAAAAACAATAAGAAATAGATAATTACAATCTTCTTCTAGGGGAAACCTCCTTTTACAATGAATACAAAGTACAAGACAATATTTTGTGATCCTAAAACTAGGTCTCCTTAGTGTATATATAGGAGACAAAGGGTGCAATTATAATAAAATGGAACCATGAGGGGTTCTAGCCTACATAACAATATAATAATATAAGTGTATTCACTCAATATATGGGGCTTAATAAGGGGATTAACATACCCCTCTCCTTCAAAGAATTGTTGTCATCAACACATGACTATTTGTGGGTGTTTCTACATGAACAACTCATCTTCCGATGTACCGTCTTCCACTATTAGGTTCTTCCATTTGATGAGGTGCTTGACTTGATTTCTCAACTTCTTAGTCCTTGTTTCCAAAATTATTTCTACTTTTGAAATTATTTTCCCTTGTTCATTAATTTATGATAGAATAATTTTGACTAGGATCTTGTCGTTGATTACCTTCTTTAATCAAGAAGCATGGAAGAGTGGATGTACACGTGAATATGGAGGAAAATCAAATTTGGAATCCATACTTCCAATTCTCTGCAACCTTAGAGCTAATTTATTGTCATAATACCTTAGAGATAATTTATTGTCCTTCTTTTGTTGCTAGAGTAACATCTCTTTATATGGTTATAGTCTCACAAGTATCCAATCCCCCACTTCAAATTCCCCTTCACTACGATGTCAATATGCTTATTGTTTCATCCTATTTTGTTCCATAACCAAGTTGTCCTTTAATAATTTGAGAACCTCTTGTTGGTGTTTTATGTGGTCCTCTACTACTTGAGCATTTATAGTCCCTTTCAAGGGTGATTTTATGGATGGATGATGATATACATAAAGTGCTATAAACAGTGACATTTTTTATAATGAAGTGTGGAAGGATGTGTTGTAACACCATTCTACCAAAGAAAACCATTTGACCCATTGTGTTTGTTTGTCATATGAAAATCAATGTAGATATCCTTCTAAAAATTTATTCACAATCTTAGTTTCCCATTCATATTGAGGATGGTAAGATGAGTTGTGAGCCAATTGAGTCCCACAACAAGAAAATAATTTAGTCCAAATATTTTCAGTGAAAATTGGATCTTTATCACTTACAATAATATTTGGTATTCCATATAGATTTTTTATTGTTTCCATGAATAATTATGCTACAATACTTGCTTTAAAAGGATGAGAAAGAGAGAAACATTCAACATACTTTATCATTCGATTGACCACTATCATAATGACACTCTTTCCTCTAGGTTTGGATAAACTTGTAATAAAATCCATTGAAACTTCCTCCTGTTGTGTATGGAGCATGATTGTTCAGAGGTCTTTGTTTCAGCCGGATACCCAAGGAAGTTTTGTACACCCCTCCACGCGGGGGGGCCGATCCCCCCCGGCTGAGGGGTCCGGGGGCCAGCGGTCCCCCGGCGGGGGCTCGGGGGCAGCGCCCCTGAAGCTAAAAACAGATGTAAATTTTGCTTGTAAAAGTATAGTAATTTCTAGTCAATCTGGGCCGTTCATTAGGCGGATGATCTGACGGTAGAACTTATGTTTAGTTTAGGGTTTTTTTCCCTAGAAGGCAACCCCTCTCTTTGTATGAGGGATTGTATTTGAGGCTGTGAGATAGATGTGTATTCAGTGTGAGCGAGAAACAGAGAGGTGAGACTGTGAGAGAAGACAGAGGATATTACAGCAGATTTGTTGTAGGTTGTGTCTCTTCATTTTGCTGGATAATAGAAAGGAAGGACTGGCTGTTCCAGGTGGACGTAGCCCAAACTGGGTGAACCACGTATATCTGTGTCTCTCTTGTTTTGTGTGTTTTCTGTGTTTATATTTCTGCAATATTTTATGTGTTCCATTGCTCCGTAATATTTAATTTTCTAACACACATAAAGATATTTTGTATTCCCTTTGTTTTCCTTTTACTTTTAAAATACCATGGACAATTACCATGGGTTTCTAAAATCTTCGTTAATGTTTTCCACATAAAAAGTGAAACCTACCATTCACATAAAGAGATTTTATATTCCTTTTAATTTTATTTTACTTTAAAAATACCATGGGAAATTACCATGGGTTTCTAAAACCTCGAGCTTGTAAACCACTTAATGAAGAATCAAGATAATATTATTTACTCTTCCTTCTCTTACATATAGTTTTAAATATATTTGGAAAGATTCCCTCTTAACTTTATCATTCACTTTTTATCAATAATGTAGAACCTTATATGTGTGTGTGTGTGTGTGTGTGTGTGTGTTCTCTTTCTAAATTTACATTAGACTATATTTATTTATTTATTTTAATCTTTATATGTACTTATTTTATTTTCTTTTTGCCTTTTTTTTTAATTGTTTTTTCTTTATTTTTTAACTCTCTCTCTCTCTCTCTCTCTCTCTCTTCTCTCTCTCTCTCTCTAAATATATATATATATATATATATATATATATATTATTGAATGGCCAAATTATTGATAGTGAAATGGAGAAACTCCATATTCTTGTAGAGAAACGCTTCAACGACAACAATGTTGATGAATTTAATGGTCAAAGGCCCGGATCAGAGAACACGACTCCATGTAGTGGTTGAGCGACTAGACGATTGAAAAACTATGATACCAATGTAACGACAACTAGTCGTATACACAACAGAAATATTAAAATACTTCGTAGACAAATACATTCATCATAGGATAGTAAGTGTAAATTGTATCTTATATAAAGAATTGATGTAGGATGATACAAATGAGAATGAGGGTCTTGTTTATATAGCTAGATAAGTACCCTTTCATGAACAGGCATGTCTCTAAGACATGCCTTTTCACTATTAAATAACTAACCATTAGTTAATCTACTTATTATTTATTATTATATTTATATTATTATAATTATTATTTATTATCTATTTTTATTTATTTTGACATAATTTATGTTCATAACATGCCAATTGTCCAATGCATATCCTAGCATGATTGTTGAGATCAATGCCAACACACTTTTTGCCACTAGCCATGCAAGCAATGTCATCTTTCCAACAACTTCCTCAACCAAACAGCTTCACAATAGGCCATACTAGTTCTAATATATTTAGCATCGGCAGTGTTTAGAGTAACCAATTTCTGGTTCCTTGTCATCCAAGAAATTGAAGCAGATCCTAAAGAGAAGCACATCCTGATGTGCTTTTTTTGTCCACCACACTGCCAACCCAGTCAACATCAGAATATCCATGTAGCCACAAATTCCCAATAGTGCATCTCATTCCATAGTTGATAGTTCCAAGAATATATCTTAAGATATTCTTTGCAACAATCCAATGTATATGATGAGGCTTAACCATAAATATACTCAAAGTATTTATACTGAAGCATATGTTCAGTCGGGAGTTTACGGAGAACATTAGGGCACCAACAGGTTATCTATATTCAAAAGAATTTTCCAATCCGAGACCAAAAATGCTTCCATAGAGCTTCTTGAAGTTTAGTTCCATCAGAGTAGACACATACTTGCATTCCACCATCCCACATCTTTCTAGGATCTTCACGATGTATTTCCCTCGAGAAAGGAAAATATAACCTAGATGTTGCGAGACCTCCAAGCCTAAGAAGTAGTGCATCAGTCCTAGGTCATTCATCTCAAATTAGGAAGTCAATTACATCTTGCATTGATAAATGAGAGGGTATGCACCAGTCAGAAATAGATCATCGACATAGAAGACCAAATTAACTAGCATGTCTTTTTCAAACTTGAAGTATAGGTTTGGGTCATCATAGATCCTTGTAAACCCCAACTTCATAAGATATCTATCAATCCTCCCATGCCAAGCCTTAGGGGATTCCTTTAAAGCATAAAGGGTTTTCTTCAACCTGCATACATGAGACCTTCAACATTTTACTTCAAACCCCTATGTTTGTTCCAAGTAGACTTCCTCCTTAAGTAAGCCATGCAAGAAAGTAGTCTTGGCATCCATTTGATGTGTGCTTCATATTTGACTGGAAACAAGAGAAATTATGGATCAGATAGTGGTATATCGAGCCACTGGTGCAAATATTTCATCATAGTCCACTCCTTCCTTTTGAGATAAACCACGAGCCATGAACCTTGCCTTATATTTTTCAGCACTTCCATCAGCTCCATGTTTAATTTTGCATATCCATTTTGAAGTGACCATAGATTTGACCCTAGGTCTAGGCACCACTTCCCAAACATCATTCTTCATTATTGATTCATACTCCTCAATCATTGCATTTTTCCATACATGGTGCTTTATAGCTACTTCAAAAGTGAATGGTTCATTTTTAATGAAATTACTCATGGCATCTAAGTATCATTGATATTTGTTAGGCTTATAACTTTCTCGAAATGTTCGTCTAGGGGAAGAATGGGTTTTTGCATCTTCAAGTGTATCCTTGAGCCATAATGGTCTTTTCCTTGAGGTAGAAGGATCACAAGGAGGTGGATCTAGAGGATCCATTAGGCCATCAACATCGGGAATAGGCTCATCCATAGGAGGTTCTTCTTGTTTTTCAGCAGCATCATCATCCTTCCTTGAGATGGGGAGTTCTTTGTCTTTCCCAAGGGCAGTGTCCTCTTCAAAGGTAGCATTTATACTTCTACATATCTTTGAACAAGAACATAAATTCAATATACCATTTTCATTACATCCAATGAATACACATTTCTTCTCTGAGGCTTCCAACTTATTCCTTTTCAATTTAGGCACATGAAAATATACAAGAAAATCAAAGTTTCTAAAATGAGAAACATTCGATTTCTTACCAATGAAAAGTTCTTAATGTGCATTGAAATATAAAGCTTTATGAGGGATTCTATTTTGAACATATACAACAATGTTAACAGTGTCTCCCAACAAAAAATTTGGTAGACCTTGATCATAAATCATGGAATGGGTGGCTTCCATAATAGTTTGATTCTTTCTTTTAGCAACACCATTTTTCTCTAGAGTATATGGAACAACTGTCTCTCTTAATTCCAACAATCTCAAAAATCCATTGAATTCATTAGATTCATATTTGGTTCCATTGTCATTCCTCAATATCTTGATCTTCCTTCTTGTTTAATTCTCCACCAACGATTTGAAAGAACAAAACCAATTGAACACTTCATCATTCCTCTTCAAGAAATAAATCCATGTTTTTCTTGAGAAGTCATCCACAAAAATTCCATAGTATGTGTATCCTCCTAATGAAGTTATGGGCAAGGCACTAGACAGGTCAGAATGGATCAATTGAATAATATCAATTGTATTACTTTCACTAGAAGGTAATGGTCCCTTCGTATGTTTCCCAGTTGCACAACCGTGACAGACTCCTTCATGGTTCATATGAAACTTGGGCATCCATGTGACCATCTTCCTTACCTCAGGTAAGGCTTTGTAATGTAGGTGGGAAAACATATGGTGCCATAGATCACATTAAATAGAGGTATTAGTTGCCAATGCTCCCATAGGAATTCCACCAACTTGATAAATACCATCAACCCTAAATCCAAGAGTAAAAGAATCTTTCAATTTTTTATTCCATACATGTACCTTTCTATCAACTACCTTTAAGGCTCTATCTTCCATCATATAAATAGACAAAAAATTCTTCTTCAAATCAAACACATACAAGAATACCTAGAAATGTATGGTTTGACCATAGTTCAAGTGAAGAATGATAGTTTCTATCTCTTTTACAGGGTAGGTGGAATTATCTCCAAGTATAACTTTTAGATTAGACTTATTCTCAACTAAATTTGAGAGGGCCTCCTTATATCCAGTGAAATTCCTTGAGGCTCCATGATCAATTAATCTGTTAGTGTCAGTCTTTCCAGCCTTCCTCCAGTGATCAAATGTGCTCTTACAAAGTGATTTGGAAGTGTCAAGGTCAAATTTTGTCATTTCAGTGAGTCTTCAAGCAAAATTTGGTCACTAGGCATTAGGTCTAGGGTTTGCTTTAACTCCTTCTAAAGTTGCCCAAATGCCGATCTATGTCACTATTCAGCTGAGTCTATCATTATTCATAGGGTTGTCATTATCATGTTAGTGTCTAATGAGTCATTTTACATCTTGTTCATGCTTCAGTTGTGCCTTGGCAAGTTCATTTCCCTCTCTTAGGGTTTTGAAGCCAATTCCTGACCATTCACTTCAATCAAAGACATCAGCACGGCCTCCTACCTCGCCCCAAAGACTCCCCTGCAGAAACTGTGTCCCATCCCCGCAGCCAAATTTGCCCTCTCCTCAACTTGCCACCAAAAACCCAAAAATCCCAAAATCAAATTCTTATATCAGTTTACTAGCCTAATATCAGTGTTACCTTATTGGTCATCTCAATCCATTGAAGATTTTACGAGATAGACCGGAGAGAGCCTTCTCCTGCCCCGTAGGGCTAGCTACGAGGCTGAATGGTTTGATGTAGCTTTTGAGATTTGCCTTTCTCAGCCTGAGGTGAAATTTCAAGCGCTAACATATTGGCGACCATACTGGGGAGAACAAACTTGTCTGTTGATTGATGTGTTTGTTTCATAAGTCTTAGACAGAGCCCGAAGTTATGTTAGGTAGCCTTCGAAACGCTTTTGCTTTGCATTAGCGGAAGTAGATAAATGCTGCTTCAGTCGATCTCCGTGAGCTTGTGAATACAACACTTCATTTGCATTTCACCCCAGTACATGTATCAAGTTCATATCTGATGGTTGATGGTGGACACCAATCAGACACTTGAAAGGCTGAAATCATTCACCTGGCGACTCTAAATCAGTTTTGAGATCAGACCCAAAGACTCCACTGGAGGATGATCCCGACCAACAGAAACATGAAAGGACAACATGGACAGATCAGGTACTCAAGTTGGAATTTCATCCAAGACATTTTGTTCTTTGTCATAAATTATTTCTTCTCTTTTCCCAAGAATGTAAAGAAGGCTTTGCAAATTATACTATGCTTGAGAAGAGATCCTCGGCCTGCAGTTGATTCTTTCCCCTTGAAAAGTGTGAAAACCAAAGATTTGCATGCCTTTGAGCTTGATCAAGATCCTTTTTCTGAATTTTATGATGACCATCTTCAAATTGATGAACCTCAAAAGACCAAGACTGATTCTATACCTGCTGTACATACCCCTACACCTCGTAAAATTCCAGATCGGTATAAACTTCTTGTTTTACCTTCTGTTCTTCATGTTTTCCCCAAAAATTATGATCTATACTTGCCGAGGTTCGACGGTGAAAGTAAGAATGTCAACGCTGAGCAACATGTGCAAAACGTTGAGAATTTTCTTGACCTTTTTGAAGTTGATGATGAAGATGTTAGTATAAGGCTTTTTGCTCTTTCTTTGCAAGCCAAAGTGAAGAGTTGGTTCAAAACCCTGCCTGATGCAAGCATCTCAGATTTCCAGCAGTTCGTCGAAGTTTTTCTCGACAGGTGGATGATCGGACAAAACCTTTTCTTGATTGTAGAAGAGTATAACCAGCTGAAAAGATTGCCAGGGAAGACAGTACAACAGTTTTCGGCCAGATTTAACCAAGTTTATTATTCAATGCCAGCTGATATAAGGCCTACTCCTAGATCTTCACTCTTGCACTATCCGGGTGCCTTTGATCCGGAGATGGAGTTTCAGTTGAGAGAAAGGGATATTGCAATGCTTCATGAGATGCAAAATAGTGCAGTGAATGTAGAGGCGCATCTGCTGATTCGAAGGGCAAGGATGAAGGAAGAAGAGATGAAAAACATAGATCTGGCCGAATCAACATCTCTAGAGATAAAGCTTGACAGTTTGGTAAGTGCAATGGAAAAGATGATGGACAAGATCAACGCAAGGAATGATGATTATGTTCTAGCTCATGGCTCGCTGATTGAAGAAGAACAAGTTGCTGACCTAAATCATTTTGTTTCTGATCCCAGTTGTCATAGTGATTGTTTTATAGATCATTGTGAAGAAGAGAGAGATGTTGATACGATGTGTATGTTTGATGATGATTTGCCTCATTATGATCAGTATGATGATGATTATGTTCTCCAAAAAGAAGCTAATCTTGCAGACGAAACAGCAACTCGTTTGTGGGAGGAAAAAGTTCATTTTCAGCAGCTTGAATACAATGTTTAGCCATCACATATCAGCTATGACATTGATGAGGAAAATGCAGCAAATTTTGAAGTAAGTGAGGGATCTTTGCCTTTTTGTTTTGATTCATGTCAGTTCATTTAAGACAACTTCCATGAAATTAGAAATCAGCTGTCAACAAGTCTTGATCTAGACCATCTTGAGAGCAATGAAAATTTTGTTCAAGACTTCTCATATTCAGATTCGCAACCCCCGGAAGCTATTGGTTGTCAAGTTGCAGATGAAAACATGGAGGTTGACATATTCGATCAAATGATACAAGAAGGTTCCCTAACTTTTTGTTTCGAATCATTTCAGTTTTTGAAGGGTAGATTGCATGGTAAATCTTCAAATGGACAGCCTATAACAAATCAGCAATCTGTCAGTGTTGATGTTGAGGACGAGACAAATAACAACATTCTTGAGCAGCCTGTAGCATTAGATTTGCAGCCACCAAATGAAATTGAAGGGCAGATTATAGATGAAGTTGTGGAAGAGGAAATAGATGATTTGATGATGCCGGAAGATTCTATACCCTTTTCTTTCGAAGCATTTCAGTTTATAAGGCAGAATCTTCGTAAAATCTCTCAAGAAAAAGATGATCAGCTAGAAGGATGTCATACATTTTCAATGGATACATTGCAGCAGTCTTTTTAGGTTTTTCATGATCCAATAGCTGATGTTTTGGATGAGGTTTGCAGTCAAAGTCTTTCTCCATTAACTACATGTGAGCTTGAAACATGTGTTGATATGAATTTGATCCGGCAGCCAGTTTCTTTTTCATTTTCAGCAGAGGTCTCGTCACAAGGCTTAGATCAACATTTGCATTCTTGGTATGAGGAGAAGAGAAGTAATCCATTGGGTAAGCTAAGTTCCAGTGTGCTCGAATTTCATGATCCTTATGCAGTGTTTTTGGAGGTGGATAGAGCATCCATATCATTCATTGGATCTATTTCTAAGTTGTGATGGGAGTTGCCTTTTAGTAGTTCTCTCTTGTTATTCATAAGCGAGAACTTGTGGAGATTTCAAACAGCAGATGAGATACTTACTTGGTTGCATTGGTTGTTTCACTTCACTTGATCAGGTGATGAATGAAACTGTTAGAGTAGGTTTTGATGAATAAGCTCCACTTTGAGCATTATTTTCATTTTGTCGGTTGTGTTTAATTATTGAGTCAGTTTTCAATTGAGTCATGAGTCCTTTGTGAGTCAATTTTTAGTCTTGTTGTTAAGTTAGTTTGCGTCAGTTTTCAGTCATGCATTTCAGCTTGAGTTTTTGACTCCATTGCCCAATAATTGTAAGGCACTGGTCTGCTCTCCCAG
>APFE031062247.1:13537-27070 GCA_000404065.3 Pinus taeda | reverse complement strand
CTTATCATGCAGTACTTTACATGTGAGGGAAGATTTTCACAGGTCTTCTCTTGTCACATTCGCATGTTGGTGCACTTTACCAGAGTGAGGATGATGAACATCCCGGTTTACTTCTTCCAGGACATTCAGAGGATGTCATCCGTATTTCAGAGGCAGTCCCCAGCTCAGCAGCATAGGAGTTTGTGCCATCATGGTCTCATTCAGCTTATTGTTTCTTATCAGCTGAGTCAGCAGGGCATTCCATGGGCAAACTTCATTTCTCATGAGGTCTTTACAGCGCCATCACAGCCACAGCTAGAGCCAGAGGCCATTCATGAGGATGGAGGTCCATCACACCAGCCCGATATTATTGTGCCGAGACATGTTGTTTCCCCACTACAGTGTACATATCAGAAAGGTCATAGGACCTTGTTTGCAGCAGCTCGACGAGTATTTTCTCCACACCAGGTGGAAGGGGCCTCGTTGCCGACAGCAACACAGGTAGTAGAGAGGGGCAAGCAGCCCATGATTGAGGAGAGAGTGTCTGGTGCTCTGGTTATTGATCTCGATGCTGATTCTCCTAGCACAAAGCTCAAGGATATTATCCAAGAGCAAAGCACCGAGATTCATTCGCTGCAAACACAATTATTGATGGCAAAATGGATAATCAAATATTTGGAGCAGCGAAACAAACAGCTTGAGGACGAGAAAGAGATGGATGAGCTATGGAGGAATCAAAGTGATCGAGTCATCAACCGTAGGAGGCCCGGTGACTTGCTACCCAAAGAGAGAGAATCCATGCTTATCCGGGTAAACACACATCTAGAGAGGCTGTTGGCGAAGGCCAATAGAAACAACAAATTCCTAAGGAACATGAAAAACCATTACTGGGCAAGAATGCATGTTTGCAAGGCGAAGATGAAAATGTTCCAAAGAAGATTGACCGAGGTCCCAAAGGGAAGAAGAAGACCAACCCACTCAGTATCTTGGCCAAGGCTTCTCTCACTCACCATGATACTCATTATCTTCCTCCTAGCAGAAACCCAAGAGATTTTGAGGATTTTGTGGCATTTTTGGCATTTTTTGGAATTTTACAGGTTTTGGCCACTCGAGTGGTCTCACCCCGTACGAGACCAGTCGTCGATACAGCTCGGAACGGGGAAAAATCTACATGGTTGGATTTTTCAGGCAAAGATACACTTGCATATGGAAGGGTTTCAGATTTTATGGAGATTTGGGCTCCCAAAAGCTCAAAATGCATGCAAATTTTGACTTTCTGCCCCTTTTTTGAGTTGCAGAAAGCAGTCTTGGGAGATTTGATTTTTGAGGGGTCAAATCAACTCCAAATTCAGAAATTCTAGTTGGGTTGGAAAGTAGACTTCCAGAACTTTCCAACGAGCTATCCTGCACCTGATTTGGACACCGGGAAGGCCCTCAAACAGAGCTGCAAAAAGGTGCGACCACTCGAGCCAGAGGTGCGACCACTCAAGCAAATTTGCCAGTTTTTGACCAGTTCAGCTAGCAAAGCACTGTTTTCACCTTAGTTGACTATTTGGGCATGTAAATGATGGATTCTTGTCTAAATTTCATGGCATTAGATACTTTTACTCTTCTTTACCACTTCTAGAAGCTTCTTTGATGTAAATAGTGAATATTTAATGCATAGATAGGCTTCCTAAGTTTTAGAGGCAAGTTGTTGAGCTGGCCTATTATTTAGTGATTGATTTAGAATTAGTTGCAACAGCTCCTAGAAAGCTGAGCTCGACCCCTAGAGGTGGGGAAAGGAGTTAGACCTTCTATATTATGCCTTCTCTTTCTCATTTTCATGGTTGGACTCTAGAGGGAGAAGCTCTATTGTATTTTTGACTTGTATCTCTGCAATTTGAGGAAAAGGAAGGCCAGGGTTTTGCAGACTTCATTGTGGATTCTTGTGGATTATTATGTTGATGGTGTGTTTCCTACTTGTCATTGTAAGTGTGTTATGTGTTCCATTTCTTAATCTCTTGCTGCTATTTAAACAAAAGAAGTGATAAAGTTTGAATTCATGCATGCCATGCTCAACTTTCAATTTTGTTTAAAATTTATGTTTTCCACTGTCTAGAGAGGATTCTGAATTCATTTTTTGCCCTCTTTAGCTTCTATTCTTTCCTCCTTGATAATCTCTTTCAGCTAAAGGCATCAGCATAAGCTCCTACCTTGCCCCAAAGACCCACCTACAAAAACTGAGCTCAATCCCCGCACCCTTAATTGCACTCCCTCCAATTGCCACCAAAAAACCTAAAAACTTTAAATCAAAACCCCCTTATCAGTTTACTAGCCTAAAATCCTTGTTCCTAATTGGTCAACTCATCCTATTGAAAAATCCACCGAGTTTGACCGGAGAGAGCCTTCTCATACCTCGTAGGGCTAGCTACGAGGTGAAATGGTTTGATGTAGCTTTGAGGTTTGTCTATCTCTGCCTAGGTGAAATCTCAAACGCTAACAGAATCCATGAAACTGCCATGCTCTGCCTTTAAATTTGTTTAAGATTATATGTTTTCTTCAGTTTAAGGAGAATCCTTGAGACCTATTGCTCTCCTTAGCCTCTCACCTGTCTGATCTATCCATCTCACTTTCTTTAAGGCATCAAAACAATTTCTTATCTTGCCCCAAGTGGACCTCTGCAAAAACTGTGCCTCATCCCCGCACCCAAAATTGCCTTTCCCTTGATTTAAACAAAATCATCAAAAATCAATCCTAAACTCTTTGTACTTAATACCTAGCCTAAAATCAGTCATCAATTCAGTCATATCGAGCCTTTTCGAATATCTTTTGTCGATTTTGACCCGGAGAGAGCCCTCTCCTGTCCTCGGAGGGCTAGCTACGAGGCTGAGCGTGGTTTGATGTGGCCTTGAGTCTTGCCTTATTTCAGCCTAAGGAGGATTTGAGCGCTAACAGTCTTGATGAGGTCAAAATCCTATATAAAGGATATTGATCAAAAGCTTTGGGTGTGCAAGTGATGAAGTTTCTTATGATCTTTCATTGAATAGGGTTGCACCATAGCACACAGAGGTGTATTAAAGGGATAAGATCTCATATATTTGAAATGGTTTGTTGAGAGAATGATTGTATTTGAATGGTCATACTTGTGCATCATTAATGAAATTATGTTTTGCATAGATTGATTGAAAAATGACAAATATTTGAGTTATCTAGTTTTTGGTAATGGTTTTTGTTCCAGAATAGCTGCATTGGGCATAGACATGTTCTAATATTTGATTCTCAGTCTGATATTGTTGATTAATTTTGTGTTGGGATTGTATCAAAAAGGTTCTTTTAGTGGACATTTTATCTCTTTGTGTGCAGAGAAATAGCTTGAATATTGAGATCCTTGTGCATATGCTACATATTGCTAAACAATATTGTTACACAGAGATCAGTAGCTTGATAGGCAATGGATTTTATTCACTAATTGGTTCTATCCTTTTGTAGATATATTTTTATTAGCCTTGAAAGTATATGTAAGGATCTTTGTATGACAAAATGATGTTTTATGATCTTTTGATTGTCATCTTCTTAGCCTTTGCCTTTATTTGATAATGATAATGAGTATGCATAAATTTAATGTGAGACTTGATTAACTATAGATATGCAAATAATTAACAGTGGGAGTTTCCTCCGTGTGGTAAATCTTGTTTTCTAGCAATGATTTCAGGATATAAAGCTACTATCAGAAATTTGTGTGGCTCCTTATGCAGAGAATAGAAAGTCCCTTGGTTTGTATACAATGAAATTCTATTAATAATGAATCATGATTTGGTTGATATGGATGATGAACCTTATATGTTTTATTTCATGGTCATAAAGAGTTCTATGTATTGAGCTATATTTATGACAAAAATGTGGATGGTTAACACTGCCATGGGTAGTATGCAATGATGGTTTATGACAAGTTTCTTTATGACAATTGATGTCTTATATATGAATGTTTCTTGATGACTTATTATTGAGACATGGTACTAGAAACTTTGTACAAGGAGTTGGACATGATATGTGACATTGACTAAGTTTATATGCAAAGATATATTATTCATTGATGTTTTATGAGATATGCATGGAAGATTAGTGGTTGTGACAAAGATTAACAAAGTTGGTGTAGGACAAAGGATAACATTTTTATGCTACTATCTGTCTTCCATACCTATTGAGTTTCCTTGCACTTTTTATTCAAGATAGTGGGATATATTTAACTGATTGGTTGAGATATTTGTAATAATAACACAAGTATTAGATCTATATTATATTCTTGACACATGGTGACTTATATGTTGATTCTTTGAAAATATTAGTGTTCTCAGCATTGTTGAGAGGATTTTCTTATTGATTTGATCTTAATTGCACTGGTATATTGGCTTGGTTAGAAATTAAGTGATTGGCATGCTTGATATGCAATAATTGGTTTGGTATTCAATAGTGATTCAGTCGTTGAGTATCTAGTATTGGCATCATTATTTTGATCATGTTGATTGACTTATCATATTTATATTCAATTTGTTATCCTCCATAATGTCCCAGGCTTATAAGGAGATCGACGGAGGTAACCACAGACTGTGCTTTCAGTTTGGTAGCTAGCCCTACTAAACTAGAGAGGGTTGTCTCTATGATTTTGAAACCAATGATTGATTGGAAAAGAATGTGTTATAGGCTATATATGTTCATCATAGTTATTTTTTGGAATTCCATGGTTTTTGGTTGCTGGATCAGGAATGAGAAATAGGCATCTAGGTCCAGGCCTCAAAGGGTTATAGTAGTAGGCATATGGAGGAGCAAGGTGGAAATGTCTTGTGATGGATCTGAGAGTTTATTAGATGTAGTGTAGGGTTTGAAAATATTTATAAGGTCTTAATGAGGATGTTTACCATGAATTCATTAATTAAGAAGAAGGAACACATAAAAGATTTTCCACCAAAACAAAGCTTTACAACAAAGAATTCTTCTTATAAACTGTAAGGAAAATCATTGAAGAATATAAGCATGCTTAAGAGTGATGTACTGATTCATAGGAAACTAACATAGAAAGAAAGCAACATCACAAACTCACTGCACATGAATTCCTGAATTATAGTTGCAACTGCTCCTTTGATTCGCTCAGTGAAATACAAGCTACAAAACTCTCAGATCTAATGTCCAACCCATTCTATGTAAGAGAAATTGATACACAAAGACAAAAACAACATCTCCCCACTCTCAGGGGTCGAATCCATGACTCTAGGAACTCCTCCATGAGGTGTTCTAACCAAACCCTATTGTCTAGGGAAGTTAAAAACAACTTCTTCAATTAACTTTGACTCCAACCACTATCATAAATGAGGCCAAATTTACATCAAAACCACTTACAAAGACTAATAACGCACTATTAAATCATATTTAAACTAGGATTACTCAATTACATCATTTACGTAAGTGAAAAAGTCAAAGTAGGTCAAACTGCTGAAAAAGCTAGTCTCTCAGAAAAAGCGTAACGAATTTTGTGCAAAGCGCAGCGTGAGATTGCAGGTCAATTTTGGAGGCCTTCCAGAACTCCAAATTGAGCTCATGATAGCTCATTCAAAAGATATTTCAGTATTATACACAATGTAATCTCCAATCAGTTAAAAGGATCAATTACATCCCCTCAAAAACTAATTCTCTCAGGATTGTTCGAAAAGAATAATGTGGCCTCCAAAAACAGGGGAAAAAGGTTTTTTTTAGGTGGTTTTGGGCCATTTTCAGCCTGTAAAAGTTGATGAATTGGGCTGACATGTGTCAAAAGTTGATGTAGGGGTAAAAACATATCCAATTATGTATAATGTCTTCCATTTGGAGCTCTCTAGAAAAAATGCAGTGTGTCGCGTGCTACACTTTTCGCAAGGTGACTGCCAAAAATTGCCAAATTTATGCAAAAATAGGGCTGAAAGGTGGCGTGATATCCTTCTAACCATAAGGAAGTTTGGAAGACTGACAATGGTTTTTTTTATTATGTAAGGAGGAAAAAACTCCTCCTAGTTTCGAAAATAGTTTCCCATTTTTTCAGAATCTAATTTTGAAGCTGGTCACTTAAAATTGAAAAAGCGCAACGTGCTCACAGCAAAAGCGCAAAGAAAAGTTTGGAGAGTGATTTGAGGGCCTTCCCCTGCTCCAAATTCAGATATTGATAGCTCATTATAAATATGTGGATGTATAGCTATCAGTTTACTCGTAAATAAAGTGATTTGGGCACTCCATAACAGAGAAAAATGCATTTTACCAAGACTACTCCCAAAAGTGTAACAACTCTCCTGTAGCAATTATATTTAAGGAATTTATCCCAAATAATAACACGTGTAGAAAGTGAAGGATTATTTTGTTATTTGGTCTATTATTGACACAAACATCTTTAATTTTTTAAAATTCGTCTTCCTTACTTTAAAAACCAATTTTGAAGTAGAATTGTCTCTAAAATTTCCAAAAATTCACCAAAACCAATGTTTTTTCCAAATTTCTTAAAAATGGGTCTAGAGTTGCTCCATGAAGTTATGAAATGTTATGAAATGCTATGAGGGAAGGATAAGCAATAAAATCCAACTTAATATTCTGTTTTTGCTTGATTAGGGTTTCCTTGAGTTCTTCCTTCAAATGCTTGATTTTGACCTTGAAAACCTAATTCCTTGTGTAATAATGGGCAACCATGTGCCTTTGCAGCCTCTTGTCCCCATTTTCCTTCTTGATAATATTCTCCAAATGATCATTGACTTTTCCTAGCCAAGATTCCTTGTCTCCATTGATTTCTGTTTCAGTGAGTTTTGATGTAGTGTTGGTAGAATTGGGTATTCAACTCTTGAGTTTTGGACTTTTTTTCATGAATATTCGGTATCCCTATGGCTTCTCCTATGATTTTAGTTTATATATTGAATGTCACCCTTTCAATTGTGACTTGATCCTTCTTAAGATGTGTGGCAAACAAACTAGTCAACTTAGCATGACATTTGACTTTTTTCAACTTGCTCACGAAACTCAAGACACCCTACATGCTGAAAAAATTGCTTGGAGAGTGGTGAGGACATCAAATTATATGTATTTAGGAGTTCATACCTTGCCATTTTCCCACCCTTGTTGTAAGGCCTCCTTTTCTTCTCCATAGTAAACTTGTGAGTGCAAACCCTAGAGGGAAAAACAGGGGAAGGGAATGAGACAATAGGATGAAGGGGTTAGGGAGTAGGAATGGGTGTAGGAAAAACATTTGAGGTGGGGAGGGATGTTAGGGAACTTAGGGAAGTGGAAGGAAGTGAAAAGAGTGATTGAATAGAGCTATGGAAGTTATACACAGTCCCAACTATGAAGGCTTCCAAAAATGCATCGTAGGGATATGTTTTAGGTATAGAAGGCTTTAAGATTGAGAGTGAGGGGATGTGAGGGTTTTAGGGGTGTGTTTAAGCATGAGGGAGGATAAAATGTCTAGTAATAGGTTTTGTAGCCTTCCAAACATGAAATTGATGGCTTCCCATAGAAAACGCACCGAGGTAGCTTGAGACAAATTTTTTCGAATGCCTTTGGCCCTATAAATGGTGAGGAAGTGATTGACGATGAATGAGATCTCTTTAGCAATGAAATGGGTGAGGAAATGAGTTATGATGATATTGTACAACTTGTATAGGTAAATCTATTTTCATAGAAGTGGGGTGGCCCACACTATGTCTTTTTCACTTTTTCTTTGGAAACTATGTAGCTTAGTAACATTCAATGCAGTTTTTAAAAAATAACCTATTATACCACTTTGAAATGAATTACACTTAAAAATATTTTTTTTACAAAACCCTACCACTACTCAATTTCCTAGTTTATTGAATGAAATGACAGTTTTGATGACTCTAACCCTAATTACCTAATGGAGACACTAAGTGGAATGAAGACCATGGTGACATGATTATGATGATGATAATGATTTGTTCGATGATGTCACATCCAACTGAGTGATGGGAGTGACTGAAACATGAAAATATTGAAGGAGCAGTAGTAGACTTAGACACACTAGCTAGTGACCAAATTTTATTCTGAAAACCTAGTGACATGATAAAATTTGACTTGACAGCCCTAACAAAACTTGGTAAAAGCATATTTGATCACTGGTGATAGGCAGAACTGACTGGCACTAACACAATGATTGTTTTACTTCTTTTAGTATTAATTTTGGCATATTGGTATCATTTTTCAATGATTCAGCGGTTGACACATCAATATTGGTATTTATTTAGTTGTATCCATTGATTTGGTGACTTGGTGATTCAATATTAGTATTTGGTATTCAATGATTTGGTACTTAGTTGGATTAGTATTTTGATTAGATTGACTAGCTTTAGTGGTTGGCAGATTAGTACTGGTATTGGTCTATAGTAGTAGTCTTTAGTGATACATTCAATTGGTATTTTGGTTTGAGCTTATTGTAGGGTGTGGGTCTAGTTTGAAAAGATCATGAAAGGAGTCCTATAGGTTTTAATGGTTGATTGAGGCATGTGGATCCAATGTGAAATATTGTGAAATGAGGTACATGAGGAGCAAAGTGTTGGATCCTTCTGTGAAGGGGGAGGAGCCTCCTTCCAGTAGGATCCACTAAATTTGATTTCGGAGTAATAGCTCCCTTCCAATGGGTGACGATGAATGAGTGGAGGTGGTAGCCTACTGTAGGTAGGAGCCTACGTGCTGGCAAGAGTCTGAGCTAGTACAAGATCAAGATGTAAAATAATATTCTTTATAATAAAATAAGAATATAGAGATGACAACAGTGGTAGCTTTCTCCCACATTGTGTTTCCACCTAGAATTCCATTGTTCATATGTGTCTTATGTTGATGTGTTGATGTCTCTTTCATTTTATGGTTTACATGTTTTTATGATTTACGTTGCACATAATCTCAGATATATCTCACATAATGTTAAGGGATTATATCATTGAAAATAAAAGTATAATCTGATTAAAGTCTTAATTGGGCATGAAATATTGATTCAACCCCCCCCCCCCCACCCACCCCTACCCCTCAGTATTTCTAACATAAACTAACCATATTTTAGTGGTTTCCTTGTAATCCTCTGGTGCTATGTTGTGCACTCTGATATCATCCAATTGTCTTTAGTCCTCTTTTTTCCCAGCCCACTTTCCCAACATGGAAATCCAATCTTCCTGGATCATAATACAATAATTATCATGTGATTCATCGTAGGAAACATCATAGTGAATGTAACCATACCTTCATGAGCCTAATTCTATGAAACATGGCTTGGAAGTATGATCATCCATTCTTTTATGCAACAGTCATTGATAATGACCTATGGCATCCTCATGGATACCCTAGCACTATCTTCATCCACGTCCACAACTTTCCCAAGACCCAAGATGTAGAAGGTAAAAATGAAAGGAGGATAAAACATTCATCATAGGGATAGTCTATAAACAGAGATATTAACATCTCTATTCCCAGAGCATAATTTCATTATTGTATGGGAAAGTTCATCAATGGAAAGCTATTGATAAATTAGTAGGTTCTTTGGACCACAAGATTCCTAGTTGTATTCCTCATCCTTAAGCAAACCATCACACAATCCTGATAACTTTAACTCGGTTAGAATTTATCATATGGGTCCCTTATTCTAGAAAGAATCACATTTCTAAATCAAATGATAGTATTATGATAAAATGGGAAGGTTCTTCAGTGGGAAAGATACTAATAAATCAATATGTTCTTCAAACCACCAAATTCCCAATGGTTTCCTAAGGCAAGCCAAAATTAGTGGTTCCTTCAATCCTCAGGAAACCATAGGAGGATGACAGTTTAACATGGGAAGGTTCCCCAATTGGGAAAACTACCGTGGGAGCACAAAGATCAACCTTATTAGGTATTTCTTCCAAGAATGAAAACACCAATGTTACCACCCCATGGCCACACTTAGTGTTTCCTTAGTCACCCCAAGTTCTTGAGAATCTCTCTTTCCTGACTAGTAGCTTCATCAATCCATAAAATTCCTAGTAGTATTCATCATCCCAAGGAAAACCACTCTTTGTGGCTTCATCAGCCCCTGGAAAGCCACTTTTCTCTATCCTCCACCAAAAAATCCCTCTTGGGTTCTTCATTTCCATGTTGTGACTGATGAGAGCTATATTGCACCATTCTTGTCCTCATCCTTTGTTTCTCATTGTCTTTTACTTCTTGTGATGTGATGTCATTCACACACAATTATTAGATAGATAATCATTTAAATAAATGACAATATATCATGCTCATGATATTTCTTTTGTGGAGTTGTTATGGAAAGCTAGTTATAACAAAAACCCATGCTAGCACATCAATGTCAGCCAGTCAAGAAATTATTGGAATTAATGTACATGATTACATAGCCAACAAAATATACCTATCAATACAAGTTGTTAACTTATCAATAATAATATAACCTATCAATTGTTAGTCCCTGCTACATGATCAAGTCATGGAATACATAGATGCATGCAATAAAATAATTACAAACCAAATTTTAGCACCTAAATATGTCTCTTATTAATTTTCTAAACATCATTATGAGACCTTCTTGTGAGAACTATACTATTACTTGCCCATTATAGATTCCATCTATTCCGAGCGTTCAAATTGGATGCTTTTATACCACCTGTAAGCACCCCACCTTACCCTCAATCAAGTGTTCACTTTCTAATTCAATATCCCTTGTATAGTGAGAGAGATGAGATAATGTTTTTTTACTTTATTGTGAGCCCTAAAACTTTTATTAAGTGTCACTATTGTATTCATCTCAATGAGACATTTTCGACGATATAAAATATCATCCAATTTGGACTCCTATATCTCAACTTATGCCTTGATAAAGTCTTATTAATTTAAAAGGTCATTATTCTATTTCCTACCATGTGGCACCCACATGGTTCCCATGTGGTACCCATGTGTCAAAAAATGCCCAGTAACCTGCCAGAGTTCATGGGGAATCAAGGCTACCTGCCTATGTGGCACACACCTCCATATATGTGCATGTGTGTGTGTGTGTATGTGCGTATTACTTAATATATTATATGTTACTGCATATTCACATATGACCAGGATAAAACATGTAGTGTCAACACATTGTTGGGTCTCCAAAATGTCATTCATTTCACCCTCTTTTCTTTCACTTTTCTTTAGAATTTTCCATATTCCACAGCTCCATAACCATGCACTAAGACCATGTTCATGATAAAATACGGGTTTAAACATATGATTTTCAAATACATTTATTTTGGTATTTTGAGTGAATTTATGGTAAAATATTAGAAAATTACATGTACTCACTTATATATAAAATTTGGATTAGTTTTGTGACATGTATAGGCATATTTGAAGATTATAGCATAATCGTATTTGGCCTCTAAGGCTCAAATTTGAAATTATTCTTCATACTCTTGAAGATTTGAGATCATTGACCAAGAATAATTCATGGAGAAGAATCATGGATGTTTTCCAAGCTAGGAAAGATTTGTGAGAGGATATGAAGAGATGCTAATTGCTAGATATCAAGACATGGTTATAACCACATGAGATATTTGTGAATCCAGGAGAGATTTGTAGATCTACATTTATGAGTTAGTTATCTTACTTTTTGTATAAATATGAGTTCCTACTCCATTCATAGCGTGTGAAAAGTTGGGGAGCTATGCTCATGCTCCAATATATATTTTTGGATGTTAAGGATTCGCACTATGCTTATGCTTGATATCATGAATATCATTGTAGTTCACTTTGATATGGTTGTGCCTTCATTTGGTGTGTGATCAAGAGTTTTGTCAACTTTCCACCTCTCATGCACTTTGGGATGGCCACATAATGAGTATGGGATGCATTCTAATACTTTATCTTTTAGTTTCTTTATGTTCATTTTAAGTCTTTTGATTAGATGCATTGTTTACACTCTTTCAAACTCATTCCATTTATGTTCTTTTGCAGGTTAAGCATTATTTCTCTCATTTCATAGATTCATTTATTTTGAATTTTTTTGATAGATATCAATGAATGATTCTTTTGACCAGATCTTGGGGGAGGCTCCCAAGATCTAAAATATTGAAATGGATCTTGGGGGAGGGGAGGCCCATAAGATCTGAAAATTTGAATTGATAGAAGAAAATGAGGAGAATGCCCAATAAATAAAACCACAAAAAAACTTTTTATTAAAATAGACAATAATTGTAAAAGCTACATTGTCGTGGACGATATTTCCTTTTATGAGATGTGACTTGTTACTTATAGCATTTTTTGATTACAATACCCAGATAAATTCCATGGATGAATTAATACCATGGGTGGATGTCATAATACTATGGGCAAATACCATGGGTGAATGAATGCCATGGGTCGATGCCACTTACAATACCATGGGTAAATTCCATGGGTGGATGAATACCAATGTTTGATGCCATTTTCTATTCAAATCATTACTTCCTCCTTAAGAAGAAATGGTCCCCATTTCATGAAGTTCCCTCCTTCGAAGCCTTTGTTGAATATGAGGAGCCATTGAAGAGAAGGGTTTTATGTGGTTAACCCATAACTGTGATGAACAAAGATCCAAAGATACAGATACCATGTAATACTTGTGACCAACTGTGATATTGATAGTGAGTGGCCTAGCAAATGGACTTTGATGAAGTGTAGGTTTATGGATGACCCATAACCATGATGAATGAAGATCTGAGGATAGAGATACTCTGTAATGCTTGTGACCAACTCGGATACTAATAGTGTGCAGCCTAGAAAATGGAATTCGATGAAGTGTGGGTGAGTGAATGACCTATAACCATGAAAAACAAAGATCCGAGCATAGAGATACCCCATAATGCTTGTGACCAACTGTGATATTAACAATGTGCATTCTAGCAAACAAACTTCGATGACAAGGATTTTGTGCAGTTGACTCATAACCATGATGTTGATTCTTGATGAAGTAGCAAGTGCCTACATAGCTTGGAGTGGGAGGGCATGTCTCCAAAGAACCCAAGCCAAATGCTGCTACGCTGAAACTGATGAATGTGAAGTAGGTGCCTACTAAAGCGGGGTGGGAGAGCATGTCTCCAAAGGGAACTCACTTTGAATGTTGCTCCAGATTTAAAATGGACATAACTCGGTCAATATAACTTAGAATATTTATTATAACCTAGTTTTGGAAACATAATGACCATTATACATCTTCCCATGGGTTGGAAATACTTATCTAGACACTTTGGAATCTCATATTCGTGCTGCAACTATTCCACCATCGCAAAATTTCTAAAAAAATACATGATTTTAAATCAACGATACCTCCTACATATGAACTCCGATTCAACCCATTTTTTCTTTTAAATTGGCTAATTTTTCAATAGAAGATCAGTTCTATAATAATTATTCTGAAATTCTTCACAAAAACTGCAAAAAATGATAGGAGAGCCATCGTCCACTAGTTTCTATCAGAAAGAATTCTACAACATAGCTGATTTTAAATCAACGATATCTCCTTATCCAGACTTTGATTCAGCCGATATTTTTTTTTTTTTTTTG
>APFE031062246.1:0-12820 GCA_000404065.3 Pinus taeda | reverse complement strand
TTCCTTCCACATTATTGGCCTATGGGTTACACTCGTGCTATATTGATGAAGGATGCCTTAATGCCTTCCTTCTAGCGGATCTTTTCCTATCGACTCCGACTCATTGCTCTGGGGCAAAGATCTAGAGTCCATTTGGCAGTACCTTGGGGTTTGCAGTCATTAGTGGCAGATCCTTCGCTATCGACAGTGGGAAACCATCATTGTCTCTTGATCAATAGATTCTTACAAGTGTTCGACTCCAGCTCATTTATTCACACTTGTTAGTTTGTATTGGGTACCTTGACGCTCATTATCATTATCGGTGAGTAGTCTCGCATTTGTTAACGGTATACATTAATGACCGGTGTAATCAAACGATTTCTCACATGGTCGACTTCAGATCATTTATTCCCATGGTGTAGAAATGTACCACGGCGGTCGGTGAAGACCTTAGGTTGTATCAGCATTCATTGGTTCACTTGACAGTTGCTCCTGTTACTGCTAGTCGATACCATTCCACTTTATATGTTGCAGTCAGTCACGTCGACATTCTATATGCTGACACTTGAGTTTGAAGTGCAGTACCATCCTTATCGACCATGTTCAGTTGGTACCTTTTGGGATCAGTCTTTGATATCAGTGATCCGTTGTATCTTCCAGCATCATTGACAGTTTATATGTGATATTCAGACATGTACTTGTTCGATCATGATCAGATGATCCATTATGTATTTTACAGTCATTTATACTTGTATACTTAGTGGATCCGCTTGTACTTGATATGCGGACATGCTTTGCTTTGCTTTCTCTGAGCATGGGTATGCCCGCCTCAGACGGTGTTTCTTTCTGATCTTCTTTTGTGGCTTGGCAGGCTGACTTCCGGTGAAGTACTCCTCAGCTTTTGGCAGGTTTCCTTTCCATGTACTTGCTTAATATATTTCGGCCATCATCTACCCCTTCTGACCTCATATATTAGGGGGCATCTGTTATAGTTCCAAATCTCACTATTATGGTTTGTGATGTTGCACTCATGGCCTAGGGCAACCCCTCCTTCCAGACCTGGTCCAAAATCTAAAAAATAGTGTTTTATTCCCTGTACACTGCCCTGAGTTAAACGCGTGTGTACGTGGGTTCATATATACCCAACCCGTGTATATGTATTAAAACACTTAAAAATATATAAAACTCCTTATTTTCGGGCGAAGATCGCGGGTTTTACCTACTGATCACCTGTTAGTGCCCGTGGTCTCAACTGTCCCCAACCAATTCCTAACTAAAAAACTACTTTGGAATTGGTATAAAAGGACACCAAAAGGGAGGCCTAAGGGAGGAGAGAATATAGAGAAAGGTTATTATACTGAGATTTCCCCCTGATCAGGTCTGAAGCCCTGGCTTCTACACTTCCCCCATTTTGTACAGGAAACCTTTGTTTCCTTGTGATTTGATGTTCATCCCTTAGTTATGACATCTTGGAGTGAGTATTGGAAGGAGACCTACTAGAGGCTTGAGGCGGGACGGATCCAGAAGGAGACTCAGCTTTGAGCTTGCAGAAGTGGTTCAGGTGATATTGCTCTTTTTTGTACTATTCTATTTGTCTAATAAAGAAACACGTCTTGTTCCCAATATGCTTCTTTCTTTATGTTAATGATGTTCATGTTCGAATTTCATGTGTGAATGGATGTCTAAAAATTTATAACTAACTCCTTTCTTGTATAACATAAAGATGATTTTCACATAAATATTTGTCCATATACTGCTGCATTCTTTGGAATTGCTAGTTTTGCAGGGCAAAGGAGCGGAAGGGACATGAAGAAGGGTTTGGACCCTTGAGGAACTACCCAAACGTAGGACCTGAGGTATGTCCTTCTCACCTTAGAAATAGCTTTTTCTAGCATAATGGCTATGTGTGTGCATGTTTCTTGATTTAGACAACTTTCAGTCTACTAGGGTTCCACCCAAGAGCCTTAGGGGATAAAATCCCGCAACGCTGTCTACGTCGCGCACTTTACCCTTTGCATCGTGCCATCATGGGTGATCCTTATAATAATATACAGTCCAATCCAAGGCATAAAACTGATCAACTCTCAACGATAGTCCCCAAATTCGTTAATGTAATCATGCGCACCCTGTTTTTCTTATCGAGAAAATCCTTCTTTATTTCTTCCTAAAGCTTCTTGACTTCTGCTTCCATCAGAGTGCTTTTCTCCCTTAACCACACTCTTTCATTCATGAGTTCTTGGAGCCTAAGATCACCATGTCGGATTTCTTCCTCAGGTCCCAAGTGTTCTGCTTCATTCATCTGCATGATCCCTTCTTCCAAGGCTCTGCGAACCCTCATATCTACTAGTGCTGCTATGTGCAGACTAGGCATATTATACTCTATTGGGACTACAACGTTTGCTCCATATGCCAACCTAGAAGCTGTCTGTCCCATTAGTTTCTTGTACGTTGTCCTATAAGCCCATAGAACTGCTAGTACGTGCAGGTCCCAATCACTCCGCTGCGCATTATATACCATGTTCAGTGCTTCTCACACTTCGTTAAAGGCTTCTATGTGGGTAACCTTCTACACACTCATTCTTTCCACACTTCGTTGTTCTTACTAGAGGGGTCATTCACACAATTTCCTCGCCAACACCTGCTTATTGACAATGTTCCCAAACGCGAAGTCCATGTGCATCCACGCAGGTGGTTTACCATATGCTTGTACCCACCTTGACAGATGTGTGAACGAATCATCCCGTCCATCATTCTTGTCTATTAGTCGCATTTGAGGCTTCCCAAAATGCATGTGCATCATTCTCCTACATTTGCACAGGTCCTCAAATCTTCCTTGGTGCGTACCCCACCACCTCGTGGGCGTAGCGCGTAGTACCCATTTCAAAGCCTCGAAACGTTTTTGTTCCAACACCTCCCTTTCAAATCTATTCAAGAAAACATCTAACTCACTTAACCCATCATAAGTAGGTAGATCCCTCACTTTTGTCAATACACAGTGCAATGATCTTGTCATCATATTACAGTTCAGTGTGGTCACCTCGTGCAACCAGTTCTACCATCACTCTATTTCCTCATCAGATCCGATGTACAGGAGATTTCACACTCCCATGAGACTTGTCCATCCGCGGTGGGATTTACCAAGTCTTGCTTTCACACGATTATCTTGTAGATGCAATCTAAGTCGTCGTCGCTTTCATAGTCATGCACTGGCTTCGTGTAGTTTGATCCTTCTACAAGGTCCAAAGGTACGACTACACGCATAGATTTTTTCTTAAAAATCATCTTGCGCTTCTTCAGATTTATCACCCCGTTCATGTCAGTGGCCCAAACGATTCCTAATAGCACGGGGTAGGGATTGTTGTCATAAAAAATATCTATCACTTCAAAGTCTACTAGTGCACTTGCCCCTTTAATATCCATGGTGATTCCCTGCAATCTTCCCATAGGTATGACCTTTTGCTAGTTCCCCATTCACAGCTGAGTAGGAGACCATTATAGCATAGGCCTTCCCATGCACTCCCATGTCTGCTTTGGCAGAACATTCGCATCTGACCCTAGGTCCAAAATTACTTGGTCCATCTCATATTCTCCAATCTACGCGGTCAACCTCATTTCTCTTCCCGTCCTCATCGCATTCTTTCCAATCTTCCGGACTACGCACGGTTCCCCTGGCGCGGTCCCAGCACATCGGTTAATGAGTTTCCGCAATCCCTTTACAGCCTTACTGTCATGCAGTAGCTTCATGCATGTTTCTAGGGATGTCGTGAGCATCGATGGGTCCATTTCTGGCTCCAATCTATCTTTACTTTCTGAATTCGAGGCATTAGCGAAGCTCTTCCTAGCTTCCATGAATGTTTCCTTAGTGCGCTCCAAATCAAACTCTGGTTCTTTCGTCAGAGCCTTGTGAACCCAAGTATTATCTTCAAGCTACTTGCCTTTATCATCTCATGTCATAATTCCACTTCTAAGCACAATGTTCACATTAGGGTCTTCCTCACGCAGCTCAAACCTCATCATCTATAGGTTCTAAGTCGAGGAAGGTTGGAGTGCTCCCTTGTCGTGCAGCCTCACTATCAGTGTGCGGCAATCCTCCATCTCATGCTCAAACAAGGTATTGTTAGCGTCAGTGTCTTAACACTGCCATAAGTGATAAAAATTTACTCTTTTGCATTTCATACTAGGAGTCCCATTCTGATAAGTTTCATTCCATTAGGTCATGGATCTACTGATGGTAGGGTTTATTTCAGTCAATGATTAATGCTCATTTTCAGTTCATTTCATCAATTACATAAATTTTCAGTCCCATTAGGTCTTAGGGTTTTAACCATGGTCAAAATTTAGTGATTATTGCTAATAATGGTCAACAGACACATGAGGATGATAATAATGATCAGAAAAGTCCTAATTTGTTAATTTGTAAGCTTAATAAAGTTCTCACCTCAAAACTGGTTTTGAGTTGAAAACAGAGCATTTGTATATTACTTTTAAATTTCATGTAATTTTATTGTTCTCATATGTAATAAATGGTTTCATGTTGTTCTTGGTCACCCAGTTATATTGCTAAGTACCTGGCACTAAAAAAGTCAAAGAAATTGAGCATTAGTCCACTTATCAAAGCAAAAAGGTCAAGCATCAAAACAGAGTATTTGAAAAAGCACATAGACATTACAAAAGTGGGTTTTCAACATCAAAAATAAAAAAGTGAAAGTCATATAAAGCCATATATCTTTTGATCTTTTCATTATGCTAATTTTGAAGTTCAAGTACTAAAGGAGAGCCAAGAAAGCAATTTTTGAGAGTCATTGAGTAAAGGAGTTCAAGTGTTGTGTTTTGAAGGAATTTTGACCGGCGCTACGCATCAAAGGTCGATGTTGTGCACCTGGCAACCATTCCCAATGTTAAAAATACACGGGCACTATGCACCTGGCAGCCAAGCCCCAAAAGGCTCCAAATTGCCAAATTCACCTCAAATCATCCAAGTTTGCCTCTTTGCAACTAATTACACCAATGTTTCTTGTTGAAAGGGTTTTTACATCAAGTCTTGGTGATTCTTTCACTCATAAAGTCAAAAACCTAGTGTTCATGCAAACTGTCTCATAAAATTAACAAGCTCACTCTCTTATTGCTTTCCTATCTCATCCATTTCCTATTGTTCCCTAAACCCCACTCCCTCATATATTTTCCCTAAATCCCATTCCCACATACAAATTTCTCAAACCCTACACACCTTATCCTACTCACTCCCTAAATCCCATTCACTCTCACCTACTCATCCATAAAATCTCTTCATACTCATCTTTCATCCATCGACCCTATCTCGTCATTCACCATAAGTGTTCACAGCTATAAAAACAATGGAAAGAGATAGTGAATATGAGCTTGAATAAGACACCCTTAGTGACAGTTCCAGAGAGAAAAACATACAGTAAAGGAAGCCTCATAAAGGAGGAAGGGTTATTAGAGAGGAGTCCACTAGTTTGAGGGAGTTGCAAGCCTATCCACTTACCATTTCTTGCTTTAAACACCAGTCATGCTTTGGTTTTTCTGAAATGGTAGAAAGAATTAAATTTCATCATGAATTGGCAAGGTTGTTTGTGACACATTTGCACAATAATGAAGTAACCCTTGTCGGAATTACATTCACCTTATCACCAGTTGTCATCTCAGAGGCTACAGGTATTCCAGATGTGGGTGAAAAATGGAACAAAGGTTAGGATATTGATAGGGAGTACTATGAGCCTTACATCAAAGTTAGATACAAAGACAAACTGAAGAGAGTATTCCCCTTCAAGTTTTTCGAAGACAGGTTTGCTCCATTGATGAAGATCATTATCAAGTACTTCACTTGTGAAGGTAGGTTCTCTCGGTTGTATGCCTACCACATTAGACTGCTAATGCATTTCACTAGAGTAAGAATGATTAATATCCCTTACCTCATGTTCAAAAATATTGAGAAGATGGCACATATTGTAAAGAAGAAATCATACCCCCAGCAGTTGAATAGCATTTTCCATTACTCTTTGATTAAAATCATTGTTCTACATCAGTTGAACCTTCTTAACATGCCATGAGAGACTTTCATTTGTCATGATATGTTCAAAGGCCCACAAATATTTTCCTTGGTGCCTCGTGAAGTAGGTGAACCTTCAGGACATGAAAAGGTCAAAGAGACTGAAATTGTTGGAGTGCCAGTGTTTGTGACATATAAGAGGGGCATTAGGAAACTTTTTGCAGATGCTAGGCAAGTATTATCTCCACAAGGGGTAGAAGGGGTCTCGCCTTCATCTTCAGGCTATAGGAAAATGCTATCTCTACAAGGTGTGGAAGGGGCTTTGCCTTCTTCTTTAGCAAGACAAGTACAGGTTGAGCAGCAAAGCAAGGGCAGAGAAAAGGGCAAGAAAAAGATGCAAATGAAGAATCTTAGTGATGAGCAAGAAAGAGATTTAACCTTGTTGATCATGAGGAGTGTTTGGTCAATTCAGAGTGTCCTAAATTGTTGTATTAATTGTCAATCCGGGATTCATAAACTGTTGAAGTGCGGCGCACTATATGTGCAAGATAGCCTATTTCTTAATTTTTGTCGTTTTTGAGTTTTTGTTTTGTTTTGGGTTTATTTCTGTTAATTCCCTAATGTGAGATGGAAATTCTAAAAGACAAGTATGATGTAAATGTTCAAGCTAATGATGTCTTTTAAAAAAATTATTTTCAAAACTTCAAACTTTCTAAAAACATGCAATGGTGAAACTAATTCTTGAAAAGAGAGTGAAAATGTGCCACTATTCTAATTAAACAATGGTGAACTAGTGACCATGAAACCCATTATCCTTGCTGCCATGAAAATATAAGAAAAACTAAACCCAAAGAAATCTAAGAATTGCAAGAAAAGTAAACTATGATCACATTACATCAACTCATATTCTGACCCCTCGCCATTCGACTCGCTCTGGCTTTAGGAGGTAATCATAAACAACTTGAGCAATCTGATATCTAATTTGCAGAAAACAAAACTAATATCAAACTACACACTTCATACTTCAATCCCTCGCCATTTGACTCGCTCTGGCTTTAGGAGGTAACTGAGAATGTCATGAGAAATTCAATAACTAACTTGCAGAAAAATAAACTAATATCAAACTACACACTTCATACTTCAGTCCCTCACCATTCGACTCGCTCTGGCTTTAGGAGGTAACTAAGAATGTCATGAGAAATTCAATACTAACTTGCATAAAAATAAACTAATATCAAACTACACACTTCATACTTCAATCCCTCACCATTTGACTCACTCTGGCTTTAGGAGGTAACTGAGAATGTCATGAGTAATTCAATAACTAACTTGCAGAAAAGTAAATGAGAAAAACTGAAGTAAATAACACAATGCTGGAACTAAAAACTAAAGGAAATGAAAATCAGCAGAAGGACAAAAATGATCCCATGTCATTAGTCATTAGAAAACTATGTGCTGCCCGGGCTGCCTATTGTGATCTGAAACAAAAGCATTGATCAGTTAAAAATGTGAAAAACTATGGACAACTATCAAGTGTTAACACCATAAGAACTGTGATACATATACAAGTGAATGGTTATGGCATAAGAACATAAAGAAATGAAACATGAAACTGTACAATAATAAACAAGACCTCGGCCTGTGTAGGGGCCCTCTGCACAATCCTCGGACAGTCAACGATCAACCACCAATTGAGCTCAAAAACAGAGATTTCTCATGTATTATAAAGCAGTCACAATATAGTGATAAAGTACGACACAGTGGGTTCCTTACAGTCAAAATTACATCATCAAAAAGCTAACTAACATGCATATGAGAACGCATTATTTATAACAGAGGATAATATAATTGTTTTCCTACATTCGGTGCTGATACAAGACATGTAAACGACCACGTCCCAAGATTTAGTATTATGGCTGTTGTGAGGATTTAATCGTTGGAAGGTGGCTGTTGGATCCGGTTCATGGAGCAGTCCACAAGTGTTAACTTGTCCCCCAAGATCTAGGAACAACCACGCATAGCTTCACATGGTGAAAAATAGAGTTTTACCACCGTAGGACTCTTGATTTGACCACTGTTTTTCCCACCGTTGACTATGGCCTTTTCTGTTGAATTTGACTGAGCCAATAGGACTCGGTCCATGTCCACGTCGGTTGCAACTTGCCCATGTGGCTCAATTCGCCTGAAGACACCTGCAATATAGACTTTGAAAAAACAGCTGTGGAAACTTGGGCTGGCTGTGGAAAGTGACAAGATTCTGCAACTTATAAACAAAAATCTAGTTCAAATAGCAACACAAACACATAGTCAAGAAAACACTTTAAATGCCCTTTTTTAAACTATTATGCAATGATACTGATGATTTAGGAGGTTCAGATGAATGGAAAGAAGCTAGAAAAAGGTGTAGGAAAGATGTAGTTTTGGGACTCAACATACCCCCACTGTGAAGGTGTTGTATGTCCTCATGCAACCAAAATTTGGACTACCTCCCCTTCAAAACATATGTTCCAAACCTTCTGCCAATACATCCAGCCCTCTTCCTCTCTTTCTTGGTGCTGCTAACATCCTGGGCTTCTTCATCATGCATCTAAATTTAAGATTAACCAATGATCTACTTATCTTTCTGCATTTCTTCTTCAATTTTCTGTTCTTTTTGTGCCATAGTCCCAGGTGTAGCATAGTGTTGTCATGGATGATCTTGTCCAGTCTGCTCTGTTCTTTGAGTGCTTCATTTTCATTTTTAATATGTTGATTTAAAACCTCTAACTGAAAGATTTCTTACTTCAATGATTGGACTAGGGCTGCTTGTGCTATGTGAGGTTGACTGGATGAAGTGTTGGGACCCGTAGCTGTTCTTTCCAAGGATTCTATGTAATCATACACCTGTTGCTGCTTTGGATCTATTTCGGGTGTCGTTTTCCTGGGGTTGTCCCCAAAATGTTGTGGAGGAGAATTGACTTCAAATTCTGGCCGAAAATGACTTATGTCATCACCTTGAGGACTAGTTTCAACACTTCGCTGAGAATGAGGTGGACTACTGCCAACTGGGGTTTGTTCAGATGTTCCTTCTCCCAAATCAACAAAATGGGGTCCTTTTGTTTGTGTTTTTCTCCATTTTCGTTTAAGTCTGCTGCTTCTTCTTACATATTGTGGACTACTGTCTTTTTCCTTCTGTTTTCCTTTCCCTTTCTTTTTGGCAATAGCTGACTGTTTCTGAAGGTGAACCAATCTCTCAGACAATATTTGATGGTCTTCTTTTGAGGAAGGTGTTTGATGCACAACCTCAATGCTTCTTTTCTCTTTTTATTTTGTTGGATTTTTACCCTCAGTCTCTTCCTTCCTCCTTTTAGACAGTCTTTCCTCCCTACTAGTTTTCTCAACTGTTTCAATAGGACTCTTTTCTTTCTCTCTTTTAGACAGTCTTTCTTCCCTACTAGTTTTCTCAGCTGTGTTAGTAGGAGTCTTTTCCTTCCCCTTTTTAGACAGTTTTTCTTTTCTCTCAATTGTGTTAGTAGGAGGGCTTTGATTTTTATCATCTGTTCTCTTTCTCCTACTTCTTTTTGATGTACTACCTTCAGGGGTTTCTTGGGGTTCTTCAAAGAAATTTATGATTAAAAATTGCTCCCAAGTATCCTTTTTCTCCTTTAACTATTTTTCTATCAGGATTTTTATGAGACCATGGTGATACAAATGTGGCTCTACGTCCCCTAGATGCTTTTGAACAGTTATAGACATCTTTTTCAAACTGTTTAGTAAGAAATATGGAAAATTAAGGACTTGGTTGTCTAGGAAATTCATCATCAGATGTGCATGATACATGTACATTGCTCCAAAAAATCCCTCACATGTGATAAATTTTTGAATAACTAACAATAATCTAGCTCATTCTTCTTTTAAAACATGAACATAATTCCTTTTTTGGAAATGGTGACGTCCATACCTGGTTCCCGTAAGATTACTCTCCAAGCTTCATCACCAAGGCCCCAGTTCTTAAACCAGCGTTCACCTCCCTGGGGAAGCTTTGTGGCAGCTGCTATTGACGCTTCCGTTACAGTGAATTTTAGGTCTCCAATTTCCACCTCTAGTCCGTTAAAAGATCTTGCAAAGGCCTTTGTAACCTCCCTATGGTAGCCTTTGAATTTCTGGATAAAATGTAACCACTTGGCCTTCTTCAACATATCTTTCACTTGCGGATATCCCTCAATAAACTTAGGTCCCTCTGGTTCTGCCCTCAACAGTCGTCCCATCCTTCCTTCCTTCTTTAAAAATCGGCTGAATTAGCAGAGATGGTCAGGGTTTATGAAGGAGACTAGCAAATGTAAGCGGATATCAGAGAATAGGCACACGGAAGAAGCGAACAGAGAACAAAATGGGGTGAATGCATATGTGAGCATGGTGGAAATGAAGTCGTGAGGTCAATAGAATAGTAGGGGCGCAAGTGCATCTGGTAGTTTTTTTTTAAATTGGGTGACTGTAGAATGGACGCAAGCACTTTATAAAATGGCTGAGGATTTTGTGCGGCTGAAAGAAGCCGTAGTCAAATCAACCACGATTCATAATTACAAATGGAATGTGCGAACATTTCCAAACTTGATTTAAATCCGGGAATTTAATCATAGGACCGTTGGAAAATGAATGCATGGCTTATGGAGGAATGGCATGGAATTAAATGGTTATAGAGGCAATTCATTTAATCATTGCATATAGTTGAGCTTGTGATTTAATAACTATGCAAAAAAAAATGTGTTAGAATGCCATTTAAAATAAAGTTTTGTTCATGCCTTTGGAATTCTTGTCATTTTTCCTTAGTCTTCAATCAGTTGCTCCTCGTTGGTGCTTTGAAATGCCTCATTTCTTCATAATATATCCTCATACCTGCATTTCATTTCATGATTGCTAAACCAACATCTAACTATAAATTTTTTTTTTTTTGAAAAACAGAGTAGTGGCTGCAGAAACTCAACTGGCTGCGGAATCAGTGAGCAGCTGCAAAAACTGATTTGAGTTGCGGAAACTAACCCAACAAGCTTATGACTGAATGAGATGTATAGATGACTGACTAGATGGAAAATAGTCATAAAATTTTTTATTAATGGAATGAAATGAATGAAATGGAGTTGAAATGAAGTGATGTGGAATGGAAATGAGATGGAGTGGAATGAGGATGATGTGGAATGGAAATGAGAAGGAGTGAAATGAGGATGATGTGGAATGGAATGAAAAATGAGAGAGAAATTTTTTTTCTTTGGAAAATATAGGGTGTCAGGAATCCCTGATTTTCACCCTACATTTTCAGTATAAGGCTGCCAATCAATGATTGGTTTTCAGGCTTATACAAATTTATTTTTTAATTTTTTTATTTGACAGAAAAGAACAAAGGCTAGGCTGGTGGAGAAGAAGGATTCTTCTTCACCAACCCTATTGCAGAATTATCTTGAAACATTTTGACAAATTCCTCTTTTGAGAGTGGCTTATGATAAACCTTTAGTCTGTGGCCATTCACAAGAAGAGGAGTTTGAGATTCATCAATGGTCTTGATTCTTACCGCTCCATTGCTAAAGACTTTATCAATCTCATATGGCCCAAGCCAATGAGTCTGAAATTTTCCTTTAAAGTCTTTAAACTTAGAATCAAATAGAAATGCCCAGTCTCCTTCTTGAAACTTTTTCTCTTTGATGTATTTGTCATGCCACTTAGCTCTCTGATATTGAACTAGATCAATTCTTAGGATTGCTTCTTGTTTGATTCATCTAGCTCATTCAACTACTCCATTCTATGCTTTTGGGCTTCCGACAGATCCATCCCCAACTGAACTGCCATCTTGAAGGTTTTGACTTGGAACTCAATGGGGAGCAGGACTTCTTTCCCATAAATAAGTTCATAGGGGGAATGTCCTGTTGTGTTTCTCCATGTAGTTCTGTAGTCCCACAAGGCTTCAGGAAGCCTTTCTGCCCAATCTCTTCTGTGTAGATGAACAGTTTTGGTGATGATGCTTTCAATAACTTTGTTTGTACACTCCACTTGGCCATTTTCTTGCGAATGGTAAGGAGTAGATTTCGTACGCTTGATTTTGTATTCTTCCATCAGCTTCTCCACCATGTTGGATGTAACTTGACTTCCCTGATCTGTCACAATTTCTCTTGGGACACCAAAGCGAGTAAAAATATCTTCATAAAGAAAACTAACAACTGAATTTTCAGTAGCAGAAAGTAATGCTTTGGCTTCTACCCATTTAGTGACATAATCAGTACATACCAATATATACTTCTTTGTTTTAGATGGTTGATTAATAGGTCCAATGAAATCTAATGCCCATTTTTCAAAGGTTTCGATGAGTACCTGTGGCTGTAATGGCATTTCATTTGAAAGAGTCGGTTTCCCTACTCTCTGGCAGCTGTCACACCTTTTGACATATTCTTTTGTATCTTTGAAGAGGGAAGGCCAATGATATCCTAAAGAAATGATTTTATAGGTCGTCCTTTTGTCAGCAAAGTGTCCGCCGCATGGTTCATCATGACATGCCTTGAGGATGTCAGGTATTTTATCTTCCCTAACACATCTTCTAATCACAAAATATGGCCCTGTTTTAAACAATTCATTAGAAATCCATGAATATTTTGAACTCTCCTAAATAATCTTTCTTCTTTCACTAGGAAATAGATGTGGAGGTAGTTTCCCTATAACAAAATAGTTAGCAATATCTGCATACCAAGGAGTCTTAGTAGTTGCTGCAAACAAATATTCATCAGGAAACTTATCCTCTACAGGAGAATCTTCTTTAGTATTTTGGATCCTAGACAAGAAATCAGCTACTGTATTTTGTTTCCCTGG